>PVIU01009056.1:13375-79046 GCA_004026605.1 Ondatra zibethicus | reverse complement strand
GTGGATGGATGGATGGGAGGACGGGTGGATGGATGGATGGGTGGGTGGGTGGATGGATGGGAGCATGGATAGAGGAGGGATGGATGGGAGGACGGGTGGGTGAGTGGGTGGGTGGGTGGATGGATGAATGGATAGATAGGAGAGCAGATGGAGGTTGGGTAGGTAGGTGGGTTCGTAAGTGGTGGATGGATGGGTAAGTTAAGTACTAAGGAACCATCAATATGGTGTATTAGTTTTAATTACATACTTAAAGTCTTTGATCCCTCCCTTCGCAAAGCCAATCCCAACCCTCTTCTTTTCTGTGTCCAGGAAACTATGAGCTTTGTTACTTACATGTGGCTTGGGGGCTGAAAGGTGAAGACAGACTAGAAAAGACACGGGAAACAGTTAATACTTCCTAAACATACCTTTCTATGTATCTTAATTTATTTTTACTTTTGGAAAATATTTTACTGTTACTAACATTCAAACATTAAAATCAAAACAAAAAGGTTAAGGAGAAGAATGAAGCTGAAGCAAAGACAGCTGTATTCTAAATGACCGACACGGCCGCTCTGCACAGAAGGGAATATTGGCAACAGTGCTCGCAGGTGCCTGGTTAGTGGACTGGGTGACTGCCTGTGGTAGTAACACACCTTAGGATGCACACGGGTCCCAAAGCACCACGGAACAGCATCAACTACACACAAAAGAAGAACATTACCAGCAAATCTGGCACGTCTGTGAGCACAATGCTTGCTTACAGCGCATTCTTGAGGGGAAGGAGCAGAGATTTTTAACAACTGTAAAAGTTTTATTGGTTTGATTTTGTAGTAGTGTAGCACACAATTCTGAAACTGCTTCAGATATACCACAGATATTAATAAATGTGTAAATACCCTGATGTCACTGGGAGCTGGAGTTCTCACCCTAGCCAAATAAAAACAAAATCACTATAGGGAGGTTTTATATGAATTCAATAGTTCTGAAGTATGTGTGTGCATATGCACCTATATACAGAAATCCCTAAGAAAGAATGCATATATGAATACATGTGTACACAGGCATGGCTACATTTTCTAGCCCTCTCTGCTCATACCTAGAAATCAGATTCTGTGATAACAATGAGCATAGCTTCTCCTAATCTCTCTCTCCCTCAAAGGTATTGATGCTTCTTAGCTTAGGCCAAAACGTAATATGTGAGCCTGTAACCTCTAGTTTGCTGTGAAATGAGAAAATGCTTAAATAAGATTTGTGGACATATAACAAAGACCTGTGGCCAGTCTTAAGTGGTGCCTATTGCCACTCAGACTGCTGGAAGTGCCAGGATTATTTTAAATGAATTATAACCCTGAAGGAAGTAGTAGCATCAAGGTTCACAGCAACAGTAAATGGACAAAGATAACAGGACAAAAGGAAGGCAGTTGTTTACTCCAGGAAGACTGTATCATACTAGGGTAAACCTCATCACTCTTTAACCTCCTGAGTACACAACCAGTGAACGCTAGCTGTAGGTTTGGGGAAAATACTTTCATGGGGACCAATGCATCTGTAATGAATTAATTTCCCCACATATGGCCTACAGACACTGACTAGCAAATGGTCAAATGGCATCAAGTCTGAGGTTGGGATGAGTATCATGTGCTGCAGAGGCAGAAGCCTAAGAGCATGTCAGTGACGCCATTCTACTGGAAATGCATAAACACACAAACATGGCATGGGGCAGCAGTATATTAATAAAAATACCTCCACCTAGAAATGCCAATGTCATAAATATAGAAGTTGAAGAACTGCATTAGACCAAAGGAGCCAAAACTACATAGCCAAGTAAATACAATATATGATTCTAGGTTTGGGTCTTCCCTGGGGTGAAACAATGCAATACAACACTATTCGTTAGGTGAGATGACAAAATTAGAAAATAAACCATATATTAGAGCAAAAGTATTCAATCGGTGTTAAGTATACTGAAGTTGACAATGTAAGAGATCACATATACTATCTTATATACAGTTAACTCTCAAGTCTAAGACTGTGTATAAATGTGTGTGCCTGTGTACACACACACACACACACTGCATAGACAGGTCAATGATGATGATGATAGACAGGTGGGTAGATAGATGGAGGAATTAGAGAGGAGGAGGGAAACTGAGAGAGAACAGAAAAAACAATGGAAAGGGATACTTTAATGGTCTTTGTAAAATTTTACACAAGTTAAAATAACTTACAAAAAAAGTTTTTAAACATTTAAGATTTTTTTCAAGAAAACTAATCTTTTACAAATACAAACCAAAAAAAGAAAGGGAGGGAGAGAGGGAGGGAGGGAAAGAGAGAGGGAGGGAGGGAAGGAGGGAGGGAGGGAGGGAGGGAGGGAGGGAGGAGCCAGGTGGTGGTGTCACATGCCTTTAATCCCAGAATTTGTGAGGCAGAGGCAGGTGGATCTCTGAGTTTGGGACCAATCTGGTCTAGAGAGCAAGTTCAAGGACTATACAAAGAAACCTTGAAAGCCTGTATCGAAAAACACAAACAAAACAAAAATTCATATATTTACCCTGAAGACTTGTCTACATTTTTAGCATTTTCTAGGGGTTTTTTGTGGCTAGATAGAGAAATGTAAATTTTACCTCCTAGGCTTCTAATTAAATGATTAGAAATGACACATGGATGGGGCTCAAATATAAAGTCAGGAGAACACAGATCACAGGCAAACTGGTACAGGCATAAAGTTATAAGACACCACAAATACAGTGAACGCCAGTAGTGAGTGGACGCAACCAAAGTATCATTTAAAGTGGACATAAAAACTAGATTATTGCAAACATCTTTTATGTTTCATTGCAGGCAATTCACTCAAAAATCCTTTTTATTTTTAACTTGAATACGTTTTTTTATTCTGTCCATGGGATTCTTACAAAAAAAAAACCTCTTGATTTTTAAGAAACTTAATATATCTTTAAAGACAATTATATAAATAATAGAATATTATAAACATCATAACATATCACATTTTGCCTTTATTTTTTAATATTTTATTCTTTGCAAATTTTATGTAATGCATTCTAATTACATTCACCCCCAATTCTTCCCCTCTTCAATTACTTCCAGAACAGATCCCCTCTCCTCCTATCTCACTGAACAAATCCACGCTCTCCTCCCTGTCCCCCAACCTTCATGTCCTCTTTTTTAAACCCATGGAATCCTTACAAAAGCTCAACCCACCCCTAAGAAAGCGTCAGCTTCATAGCTCTTCAGTTAGGTGTGGAGGTTCATGACCCCTTCCCGTCCCACGCCATGGCCCCTTCCTTGCTCTCCATGCTAGAATTCTGGCTGACTTGATCCCATGAAGACCTGTTCAATCACAGCTGCACAAGTTGATTAGTGCAAAGGTCCAAAGGATGCTGTTCCACCCAAATTCTCCCTGACCTTTGACTCTCACAGCGTTCTGTGGTGGTCAGATTTTCCTGCAAACAGTCTAGGAATTTAGGCTCCTCCCACCTCCCATTTTAACCATAATTATAAACCACCACCTATAAATTCCAGTATTAAATTTCAAAAAGGATGATTTAAAGAGTGGCTCAGGTCCGTAGTGGCCCTGGGGGCTGAGGTTGTAGGCCTGCAGTACTCAAGCCCAGCCTGGACCACACATGCTGAGACTGTACTGGGGACAAAAACAGTTTCTGAAATCTGTTCTGTCTATAGTGTTGTCTCTTCTGCAACTGAGTCAAGATGAAAATAAAGTTCATAACACGCCTGAATCCTGTTTCTAACTCATTTATTTCCACAGAAACAATCACTTACTTTCTTTGTGCCCTTAAAATTTCATGTTTCTCACTCACTTATATCTGTAAGTTACTCTTTATTGTCAAGTTGACTTGATTTAGACTCTCCTAAGAGACACACCTAATTAATGTGTGTCTGTGAGATAGTTCTCAGAATTAACTAAATAGTCACCACTGAGACTATAGGTGACAGCCCCCCACGGCAGATGCAGTCTCTGCCTAATACACAGGAAAATGAAGCAACCCAAGCCACGTGAAAGGTAATACATTCTTGTTACAGATGCATGTGTAATGGTCATAAATCTGCCACTTGGCAGACAGGGCGATCAGCAGTTGTGCACAGGCATCCATAGTACTCACACCACAGCCCAGGCTCTCAGAGGCAGTGGAGAGAACGGTCTATCAGGAGCCACGCCTACCAACAAGCATGTACTGAAAACGCGTCTCAAACGGCTACTAAGAACTTTGTGAACTGTCTCAGATGGGCAGACTTGCACAGAGATGAAAGTGGCATTTGATCAGATTTAAAAACAACTTCAACTTACAAGCCTCCCTGTTTCTTTGAGGACCCACCTTACCACAGGGCAGAAATGTCTGAAATGGGGTAATACACGACAGTATTTGAAATATGTGTCCTAAATGGTCAAGTTTAAATTACATTGCTTCACTTAAAAACTCAGTAGAAAGTAGTACCTTAGGTTCAATCCCCAGCACTGAAGAAAAAGAAAACCAAAAGAATGACAGGAAGTAAAGGAAAATTTAAGAGCTGCTGGCTTATGTTCTCTTGTTAAACAAACAAACAAAAAGCACCCTACATCTTCAAACCTATATATGACAACAATACAGTTTGTCTTTTCACAGAATCCATGAAAGAGATGATTTAACTTTCCAACAGAGTTTGGAAAACACTGAACTGTATACAAAACCACGTTCTAAAACACAACGACATATAAAACAGGGTTTGGGTTTGCCCCACAAAGTTCCAAACCATGAGAAATGAGTTCTTTTGTCTTCTAATTTGGGATCACAATGGTGTTTAGAGTACAAAAAAATGCAGATAAAACAATGATAAAACCAGTTCTTCTCCACCTAAGAGCCACAGGAACTGAAGTCTGCAAACACTCCAGCAGCTGATGTGGATCACAGTGTATGTGTAGTACGTGCAAGGAGACACGTAGGGCAACATTCTGCTATAAATCATAAGAAGTCATCAGAAGAGACCAGATTAAGCTATACAGTAGACTTCCACTGTCCCGCCATGTCACTGAGTGCAAGACAAATAAAAGCTCATTCCATCTGACCCCAGCTTCTTCTATACTGTGGTTCTAAATTTATTATTCATCATTCTGTATTTTATTTCCCCAATTGACGTAGATATGGGGTTCTTCTATGTACAATTGTGTCACAGATAACAAAATTTAATTATATTGAGTATTTGGTAACCTAACATAACGTTCAAATAAACTGAGTATTTTTAATTAAACATTGGAAAATGTTTAATAAATTCATCTGAAAGAGACTGTCGCAAAATCCAAGAAAGATATAAACTGATGCCTTCCTAATGCCATTAGCCGAGGCAATATTTCATAATATTAAAACACTGCGCTGCTACACAACTTGTGATCTTCATGTCTGTCTGTTGGACTGGCTGATGTTTGTCAACTTGACACAAGCCAGAGTCCTCAGAGAGGAAGGAGCCTCGATTGACAAAATGCCTCCCTGGGATCCAGCTGTAAGGCACTTCCTCAACTAGTGATCAATGCAGGAGGGCCCAGCCCCTGATGTGTGGCACCATCCCTAGGCAGGTGGTCCTGGATTCTACAAGGAAACAGGTTGTGCAAATCATGGAAGCAAACCAGTAAGCAGCTCCCCTCTAAGCCTCTGCATCAGGTCCTGCCTCCAGGATCCTGCCCTGTTTTGAGTTCCTGTCCTGACTTCCTTCAGTGATGAACAGTGATGCTCAAATATAAGTCTAGAAAACCCTTTCCTCCTCAACTTGCTTTTTGGTCATGGTGTTTAGACACAGCAATAGGAACCCAGACTAAAAGTGTCTGCCAAGTGTTAAGATTATAGGTGTGTGCTGTCACACTTGTCTTAGCTACAACTCCTCTAAAGTAAACTGCTCTGGAGGCTGGTGTTTCAAGAGATCCTCAAGAGAAATATATGCTGAACAATCTAACAAGATCACCTTTATTCAGTGAGGATAACCTCCACTATAGGCCATTAAAGAGCACTGCCTATCCCAACAAGTCATGAGTATTATGAGAAAACAAATAGAAATGTTTTAGGTCAATTATAAGAAAAAAATATTTGAAGTAATAAACTTTGAAACGTTCTGTTTGACTATATACAGCTCAACTTACTTTAATTCAAGTTGCAATCAGTTAACAGATTTTGAGCTGATCACAAATCGCTGAGCCACATTCCTGAAGAACTGCTCCCAACTCTTGTTACAACTCCTCCTAATGTAATTCCTTTCAAGATATTTACATCTCAGTGACTGTTACTCTCTTGACCCTTTTATCTTGAATATAGAAGTCTGCCTGCCTTTCTCAAGGCACTAAGCTGTGTTTGCATTCCGAACAGGGACATAAAAGACAGTGCCCAGCACACACACTAACAGTGACAAATGTGTGAGGAACCAGGAGAGTTTCTACTCCAATACAATCCTTCATTAAATCCCACACCCATCTTGCTCCTCTAACTGGATAGAAAGTCGGATTGTATGCCAAAGGCTTACAAAAACCTATCAAAGTTAACAGCTTACCATCAGCCTGAAGAGGGACATTAAAGAGAGAAATACAGTTTGCCTTTCAGCTTGCTTCAACAACGCTGGGATTAAAATGAACAAGCCATGAACATTTACACTCTAGTGGGGGAGACAGAAACCCAAAGCAGTAATAATGCAGGCGGTAACACTTCCCTCTTCCTCTCTTCTTCTAAAGCTTTGGGACAGGTTCTTTTGTTCCTGTGACTGCCTATGTGAGAGAGCTGCTCAACAGCCTGAGTCGGGCAAACAACTTGCACCCTTCCCCCTACTGGTCCCTCTTAGTACCCACTGCGAACTTTGTTTCATCATAACACTACAGTTTCGCCTGCTACTCTCCAAACACGAATGGGCTCCCTGGACAGCTGGTCAAATGCATCTACCAGCACTGTTCTCCAGCAGGAGGACTGTGGCTTGCCTCCACCTTACCCTTATCATCAGCTAATAACAAGGCAGGAGCTCCACTAATCATTTAAACTAAGCAAATGTTTACACTCGCTGAGTCACAGCCACTCTGACCCAACTGTTGACTCTGCCCAAGAGACACCCAGGGACCAGCTGCCTGCCAGCCACACAGCTGGCACCAGTGGGCATCCTCCTAACCCATTTCCCTGGCAACCTAAAACAATAATCCTCCCTTAACTAGGGCGCTGGTGCATAACCCATAGAGACCTGACCTTCCCAATACTTGGTCCCATCTCCAACTTCCATGACACAAAGGCATAAGATTTACAAATGTTAAACAAATGGGGAAACACCCAATCTTAAGCACTAACATGAGTTTCAGAGGAAACAGGCTTGATTATCCGTGCGTCTATGTGCGAGCGCAGATGGTGGGCTATTATGGAAGAGCAGCTCTCCGCAAAGCACATTCTCTCCCATCACCTACAAAAGGCAGAGCCTCAGAGGTTTCCCCTTTAGTAGCTATGAAAAAGAGACCTCCATTAAGTGGCTAGTAGGTTGTACTATCATAATAGAACTGGAATCACAATTTTTAAAACAGCATCCCATTGTCTTTAAATAAGCAAATAAGAAACAGCTTACAACACAAGCAGACTTTGAAATGATCACAGGACTGCGAGAGCATGGTTTTAAAGCACACTTGTCCAGAAGAAAACCAGCAGGATCTAGAGTGAATCTGCCATGACTGTTACAGCCACCCAAGCTTCACTGTAAGGTTTTAGGGACTTGATAACATTGGGTTGAGGGTGGACAAACACAGGGAAGGAGGTTCAGGGTCAGCAGAAGCAGTCGAGACTGCCAGAACATGATTAAATGACAAAGTCCACCATCTCATCTTGTTACAGTGGGCACTTAAGGATTTGTTATACCAGTGGATCTAGGGAGATCTTCTGCTATTTGCTTCCTAATTAAATAGCAAAGCATCAAATTTAGAAGCACATCCTAAAATATCTAAGAAACTATAAAAGAAATGATGATAAACATATACTTGAACACACAGTTATCACTTCATTTCTTAAAAAATATTGGAACCTTGAAGCACATTAATAAAGCAAATTTGATATACAACTAGAGGGGATTTTTTTAAGGATGGTAGGGCTGGTTCCTAGTTTTATTTGAGCCTTGGTACTTTTTTACTTAAGGAACCTGACATTGATCTAACTGATCCTCAGCTGCAAGCGGCAAGGACAACCTCTTCTGGTCACTACCTCCTCACCTACTCCACCAGCACATGCCACCCCCTCCTATGAGCACATCAGGGTCTTTGCCCTGGCTGCCCCTTCTGCAGGGCATGTCTTCTGGCACTCCTACATTCCCCTCAGCCTGTGGCATTTAACTAACACCCACTTGGCAGGGATGCGCTCATGGACCACTACCACCACCTGTCTCCTCTCATCCTTCTCTTCCTTCTTAACGACTATTTCTAACACACTACGTAGACAGCACCGCTTCAAAACCTTTCTCTTCACTAAAATGCAAAGTTGACAAAGGAATTGTGTCTGCTGCTAAGCAGATCACTGCACACCCGGTGCCCCCGAGGCCCAGGTATATGGTGGGTGCTCAGTAAACATTTTCTTATAAGTGGGCAAATCGACTGCTGTTGGTTAGGTCGGCAGTACCTTCCAGATGAGCCAGACAGCCTCCCAGGTCCCTGCCTAGCCCTTCGCTCGCCTTCTTCGCCACTCTTCTGGTTTTCTTCGTCCTCCCTGTGCTTAGCTCCAGGTCTTGTTAAAAGGAGCTTTCGTGACAAGCAATCTAAAATCGTTCATGAAGGTAAGTAGGCTTTAAGGAAATCGATGAGTAGACTCGAAGTCAGGGGAGCCACGGGAAACGTCGACCATTTTTGTTTTGTGTGTTTTACAATCTTTGGATCATATCACTGTAAGATCTTCTTTATATAAGATATTTCTAGAAAGAAGGCTGATCAATAAAGGAAATAGTTGACCGTCTTTATATCTGATTGCTTTGTAGAAAAGAGAATAAATTGCACAGGTACATTAAATTGATTCTATTTGTGGCCAAAATTCATGAAAGTGCTGTTTAAAGCAATACATACATAAACTGCTTAACACAGATACAGCTGGTTGGTTATCTGGCAGAATTCAGTCCCTCCTCGCAGCTTCATAATACCCAAAATTAACTGCTGGGACTTTGCTAGGAACTGCCAAATCTCTATTTTAACACTAACAAAAAGAAAGTTTTGCATGGCCTATGCCAGCATTCACTGAGGAAGACAACACATTATCTTCAGAACTCTAAAGCAAAACATTTAAATAGAAGAAGATAGATAGTCAGGTTTGGAAACAAAAATCAAAGGGCCACACTTGGTATGCAAACATGATAGTTACACGGTTGCAATGAGTAAAGCAACAGTTGGGCACAAGAATACATCCACTGAGAAATGGGGAATGATGCCTTAAGGAAAACAATCCCTATCTATCTGGAAATAGCCAATGTACAGGAAAAGCCAGACCCACAGGACGCTGAGCACTTTAAAAGCCATACCCTAGACTGTCCCTGAGCTAACCAGACAGGTTATGGGTTAGACTCCTCCTCAGCCATGGCCACATTACAAGAAAGGGTCATAATCAACAACGCTCCCAGAGGCCATCACTGGGGCAGGCACTGTTTAAACCTTCTGGGCTCTGTACCCACATCTCAGATGGCGAGGGCTCGGCTCCACCTTCAGGCAGAAAAGGAAGAGAAGAGGAGACCTTTTGGTGGCCTGTCCAGCACAACAGAGCCAGGAAAGGACCAAGAGCGTCCGGCATGCAGGCTGGAAAAGGCTGTGCGTTCTGCAGAAAAGCAAGCATGGGGCTGTTGTTTCTACTCTCCATTTTTAAAGTTGCCTAGAAGAAATGATTTTTGGAAAAGATACTTGCACAAACCATAATTATGCATTTTATGATTATTTTATCCTTCTGGGAAGAAAATCCTCCCTAAATGTCTGAATGTAAAAGTCTAAAACAGGTTTTACCTTCCCATTTTCAAGTGAAATCACACGTGCAAATTAAGCTGCTGAGTTCCTCTATGGCTCACTCCACTCCTGACCTAGAACATGGCTGCATCTGCAGAAAGTCTCTCTTCACATTCTCTAGTGGACTGGCCTTTCCGGAGAGGGCATCTCTAATGCCAAAGTTCCTTCTTGAGCTCTGGCTGTCTTCTCTCTACACTGATAAGACAGACAAAGGCTGAAACTTGTTACTTAAGGTCCGACAGGTCCACCAAGTGACCCCTGCTACCTCCCTCACCCAGCAAGACATTCCACACTACAGACTCCCCCCCCAACTCTACCCTAACTGACCCATGCTTCCATTAGTCATAAATGACTTTGTTCCAGATCTTGTGTTATATTTTTCTGCTGAAAACAACTATAACTTTTAAACTTTGGATACAGACTTTCCATAAAACCTCATGTGGAACTTTTGTGTGATCCGATATTGTCTGCATTATGCACAATAAGGCTATCTGAAGACGGAGCTAGGGTCCAAGAGAATCAGCTAAGTTGAATGTCTAGATGTCAAATGCTCCCATGACAATACAGTCACCTAATGCCATCAGCGCTGAACATTAGATAAAGGGTGCAAGTGTGTATGTGGAGTGATACACCAGCTGAAGCTCAGTTTAGTGAGTCTCGGATAGCCATACAAAAGCAAGTTCTACCCTTGATACAAATTAGTGGGAACCAAAACACTTAAAATTGATCTCTCATATTATTTAGCTATCTTAATGGTGTCATTAGTGGAAGCCATGAAAACAAAAGTATAAATATGCTATACAGCAAATAAGAGGTGAAATTAATAGTTTTGTGACTTAATGAACATGAATTTTTGATTATTAGTGCCCAGGTTTTTCTCAGTATAAGCTTTTTTTATATAATAATGTAGGTGAGTTTATATACCTGTATAAAAAAGAATAATTTTTTTAAACATGAATCTAATGTGTCAACTGTCATTTCTATTATGAATATAGACTACAAAATGTGAAAAAAAAACTGATGCAAAACTTTTTATAATTGCAGCTGTAGACATTTTTCACATTAATAAAACACTGTTTTAACACTAGGAACTTCCATCATTCATGAAGCCATGAACCCATGTTCATGTACCAAGAGGAAGAAACTCACAATTTTGGGCATATTCTATGGCCCATTGGGCTTCAGTTTTCTTCTCTATGAAATGATGCGTTCGATGAAATCACCTGAATCTACACAGTAAGGTCAAACTAAGGTCAAATCCGTGAAGGGAGAAGAAAGCATATGCGCCCTAAGCTCCTGGCCTTGTGTCTGTGCTAACAGTCGCAGCTCCTTCAGGAACACGCCTGAAAAGGAGTGCGCGGACTCACAGATCTGGAAATGTCCAGCGATTGTCTGCACTCCACGCACAGCTACAACCTAGACTTTCATATTATTTGTGTTTTAATAAATAAAGCTTGCCTGAAGATCAGAGTTCAAAGCAGCCACACACTAGTCAGCCAAACAGGCCAGGCAGTGGAGGCCCACACCTTTAACCCCAGTGGCCACACTAGTTAGCCATAAAGGCCAGGCAGTGGTGGCACACACCTTTAATCCCAGAAGCCACACTAGTCAGCCAAACAGGCCAGGCAATGGTGGCACACACCTTTAATCCCAGAAGCCATACTAGTCAGCCATAAAGGCCTGGCAGTGGTGGTGCACACCTTTAATCCCAACACTGCAGAGGAATATCAAACAGGAGGAGACAGCTCTCAGCTCAGTCTCCGTCTGAGGATTTGTGGTGGGAAGATCGCCCACTTTGGTCTAAGATAGAGGTAAGAGTCAGTGGCTGGCTGCTTTGCTTTTCTAATCTTCAGCCTGAACACCCAAAACTGTCTCCGGGTTTTTATTATTCATGCTACAACATGAAAGGCGTATCTCTGTGTCTTAGCCCACACTTCTCTCCATGCTTGCTTTATACACAGACAGATGTCCATCTGGAGTGGTAAGACATCTAGAGTTCCAGTCTACGCCAACTTCCTTTCACACCCGTTTTGGTTCTCTCTCATTATCCTTTCTCAGTCTGTGTCCATCTCTGAGCTACCTGCTCTTTGTGCAAGGACAATTTATAAACCAAATGGCAAGGAAAGAATTCCACAGTGAACAGATCAGGCATCACTGTCAGAGAAACAGAGAGCAGGAAAGAAGGGCACAGTGCCAGATGTCCACTGTAACTTAGTTGTTCATTTAATTAAATGTAATCACATTTATAAGGAGACTTTGTCCTCCCTTCGATTCTATTTCTACTACTTTGAATTACACAAATACCAATTAATTATGTCATTATTCATTAAGAATTGAGGATTTGGGACAAGGATGGAAAAGCAAGAAGATTGAGGTAAGGAGAAAATAATTACCTTTCTAGGTCATCCTATAGCTGAAGCCAAATTTTATTCTTAATAGTGTGGGCTTCCCTTGCATCATATACAAAGATTAACTCAAAATGGATCACTGTCCTAAATATAAAGGCTACAACTAGTAAGTTCTCAGAAAAAAAAAAAAAAACCAAAAGTGTAGATGAACAAGATCCCAAATTTGGTAATGGTTTCTTAGGAATGAATTATATCTTTAAAAAAAAAGCAAACAATCTAAATGAAACAATGGAAAGCTGGATCCAATCAAAATATAAGTGTTACTGCTTCAGAGCACATCAACAAGGAATAAAAAGAAATGCCAAAGAATGGGAGAAGATTTTTGCAGTTTTTGTCTCTGAAGCAAGGCTAGCATCCAGAATCAATGACAGAGTACAAGTACAAGTCAATAATATAAAACAACCTAGATAAAAGTCAATGCTTAAGACAGATGTGGTGGTGCACACTTTTAATCCCAGAACTCGGGAGGCAGAGACAGGTGGATCTCTGTGGGTCTGAGGTCAGCCTGAACTACAAAAGCTAATTCCAGGACAGCTAGAGCTACACAGAGAAACCCTGTCTCAAAAAGATAGATGATGGATGGATGGATGGATGGATGGATGGATGGATGGATGGATGGATGGATGGATACAGACAGACAGATGGACTGATGGACAGATGAAGATAGGTAGACAGACAGACAGACAGAAGCCAGTGTTTGAAAAGACAGTTTTCCACAGAAGATATACAACAGCAAATATCAAAATGAAAAAGTGTTTAATCACTGACATTACAGAAATGACAGTCTAGACCATATACACTTCCACGCCACTGTGACTGATAACATCAGAAAGGATGTGGAAAGTGGAACTCCCTGGCACCGCAGGTGGGATTTAAAGAGTGCACTCTGCAAAGTGCTGGGCTGTCCCACTGGCAGTTATACAGTTGGGGAATTGCTAGAAGATCAATTTTCCTAATATATGGCAAAAGTGAGAATATATATCAACAAAAAACTTACTGATGAATGTTCACAACAGTACAGTCACAGTAACCAGCAAGTAGAAACAGCCCAAATGTCCCCAAGTGATGAATGAAAAACAAACCATGGTAGTATGAAGGAATACATCACAACAGGCCATTCAGTGTCCATAGCAACCACAATCAAGATACAAAACTTACACCAGTTAGAGGATAGGAAAAAGGGAAAAGTTACTGCTAATGAGATTGGGCACATTTTAGGAGCGAGAAGATGGTTCTGGAATTAAACAGTGGCGATGATACATACTTTTGGTAACAGTTGAATTTGGATAATAGAATTGTCTTAACTTTTACATGTGTTTTAAATTTTTGAAATAAAAATTATTAAGAGACTGACATAAAAATTGCATTTCTTGTGCTTGGAATACAAGCAATTAGGCCAGACCTGGCTTTAAAGAAAATCCTCTGAAAATGAAGTAAATATTGAAATGCTGAAGCCAAGTCATGGAGAGAGATGAATAAAATCTGCTTGCTATTCCCATTACTTCTAGAACATTCCTTTCTAAGACATTTCCTCTAATTAATTAAAACCGTGTTTAGTACAGCATTTCCTAAACTATACTTTGTGCAACACCAAACAATACTCAAGACAGAAACAGATGTTCTTCAACAGAAGTGACTGAAGGTAGTCAAAACAGAATAGATGTAGAATAGCTACATCACAGTTAGCTACTCGAGACACAGGCTCTCAGGCCCTTCATACACGCACATGTATGGTAAGCCACTGGAATGAGACACAGCGTGCCTCACTGGGGAAGCAGGGAACACCACTTCCTTCTCTAGACTATCTATTAAGCTCACGGAGTAATTTCTCAGAGAACCAGAGCAGAGAATGCACCACATCCAGAGCCTGACATGAACACAAACCCCAGAACACCCCCGTGCACTCTCTCAGGGGTCTCAGCACACAGCTCAGGCTAACACGAACTCATAAACCTCCTGGCTCAGTCTCCCACAAGAGCAGATTATGGTACACCGCCCATGCCCGCTCTTGTCTGTCTCTTCAATCCACCCAGAGCTAGAGTTTATGACATGAAAGCTTAGAGAAAGCGCTTTCCCTTGGAGAAAATATATTCGAGCTAAGCCTAGAAATAAAGCAAGAAATGAACTCTGCAATGTTCTATCCAGGGCCAAGGTAAGAGCAAGTGCAGGGACCTGAGATGAAAAGGGCCCATGGAGCACATAAAAACTGACGGAGGGAAAAGAAAAGGAGCACCCAGATGAAGGGATGGGGGCTGGAGGATGATGGCATGTAGCCACAAAAGGACTGCTCCACGATGCTGCCCAATACTGTTCCCGAAAGCCCCAAGTGCGGGCATTATTATATATGTGCACATACCAGAAAGTAACTTTGGAAATCCTGCTTTTTTCTCTTATATCAACGTTTCCAGAAAGAGGGTAAAACTTCTAGGATAGTCTGAGACTGGAAAGAATCCCCATCATTATTCAGAAGCTTTCTCTCCTGTCGCTTTTCTGAGCTGAACTTTCTAACATTTTTACTTCATGTATTCAATGAAATTATGATGATAATACCTAGCCCCCACCTCACCCCCACCCAACTCCATCAAATGACCACCAACACATCTCACTCCAGCGTCAGGTCTTGGGTTGTTGTTGTTGTTGTTTGGCTAGCACACTAAGTGCAGTCAGTGCTTTGTGTCACGCTTGTAATTGCTCAGACAGTAACTGAGGTTAAAAGCCACCCCCTGCTTTTAGCCTCCTTTCTGCTTTTTAACTTGTTTGATGCCATTCATAGAGCTGTTATGGAAACACAGTACATGAACACATCCAAAGACCTATAGGAATCAGGATTTCTTGGCTTCCTTGACAGTTTGAAGATCTAACAATGTTGAGACTTTAATATAACAGGATACAAAAGATGGAGATAAAATGAGCTTGCTTGTCCTCAACACATGCTTGACGTGCATGATGGACCTTTCAGATATGTCCAGTGTGTGGGCACACACACACACACACATACACACACATACACACACACACATACACACACACACACACACACACACATACACACACACACACACACACACACACACACACACACGGAGAGAAGCAGAAACAGAAGCAGAGAGACAGACAGAGGATATTAAATTGTTTAATGCTGATTCTGATACTAATTTTATTATGTTTTGTTTTTTTGAGACACGGTTTTTCTATGTAGCCCTGGCTGTCCTGGAACTCACTCTTTAGACTAGGCTGGTCTTGAACTCATAGAGATTCACCTGCCTTTGCCTCCCGAGTGCTGGGATTAAAGGCCTGTGCCACCACCTCCTCACTGATAGTATTTTTATTAAATGAGAATTAGGCTCACCTAAATTTTATACACATAAAAACTGATGAACCACCACCAGTAAATTAAAAGGAACAAGCAAAAGGGATTTCCAAATATGTAGTTGACATTACTTACTGCAAAGAAATCCTGTCTTTTCTAAGAAAAACAGAATGTCAAGTTACTTTTTCAAGTAAAACTTTCGGGGTTCCAAGGTAGGGCTGAGCTCACCAAGATCTGAAATCTACAAGAACACCTTCAAACCTTGGCAATAAAACTGCTTCTTACAGAATTATATATAGGCATAGAAGAGCCTCCACATTGCTATCAGCTTGCTGTGGATACATTAGAAAATAAAGTCCATAAACTGGCTGTGCATGGTGGCTCAAGCCTTTAACCCCAGCACCACTCCAAGGGACAGATGCGGCAAATCTATGTGAGTTCAAAACCACCTGATCTATAGAGAGTTCCAGGCAAGCTAAGGAGGCATAGTGAGACCTTGTCTTAAAGAAGAGAAAGGAAGGAAGGAGGGAGGGAGGGGGTGGAGAGAGAGAGAGGGAGCAAGAGAGAGAGAGAGAGAGAGACAGCAGCCATAATCATCTGTGGTCACTGTAATCATTATCAACTGTATTAAATTCTCTTGGCTCTTGCTCTACCTACTTCTAACAGGCATTCCTCCTTGACCCTTCTGAATAAAAACTGCTTTGAGACTCCATCCCACCCCAGTCAGAATAGTGTCCTAAGAGGACAAAGGATAACAAATGCTTGGGAGCATGGGGAAGAGGAACATTTAGACACTGCTGGTGAGAACCAGTAAACTGATGGAGCCATGATGAAAGTCAGTGTAGAGGTTTCTCAGAACACTGAACACAGAATGGCCATATGAGTCAGCAAGCTACCACACGCCAAGGGACTCTAAATCAGCACTGTACAGAGATCCTTGTATATCCATGTTACTGCTACACTATTCACAATAACCAATATCCAGAGCCGCCTACGTATCCATGAACAGACGAAAGGAAAAGAAAGTATGATATACATATATGATGGAACTTTATTTAGCCATAAAAATTGAAACAATTATGTTAAGCAACAAAAGTTAGGCTAGAAAGTCAGATATCAAGTTTTCTCAGGGACAGAATTTAAGACTCTGTGTGTGTGTGTGCGCGCGCGCGCGTATCTAGAACATCAAAGTAGAAAGGAGGAAGCTTTGAAAAGTAGTAGCGAAAAAGAATTGCCAAAGATGTACATGACATGCAGGTGAAGGTGGCCTCGGAAGGAAGGCAGAACACCAGCAAGGAGACAAGGAACAAGGGAAGGTGGTGAAGCGGGAGAGGAAGGAGAACAAAGAATAACAATATCCATCCAAAAGTGCCATTAAGAAACCCACTATATTGTTTGCTGTCTTTAAAAAAAATAATTAAAAACCAGTATAAAATAATAAAAAAAACCCACTAACTTCTTAAGATAACAAATAATTGGCTTTTGCTTCTGAATTATTTTTAGAAAGACAAAGATATTAAGTTGCTTATAGACATTTCCTGCTTTAATAAAAAAAAAAAAAAAGGAAACCATTTCACCCTGGGTGTGAGCACAATGCTCTTGGCAGCCTCAGACTGCAGATAGGCTGAGGAGGCCTTGAAGGGGCACAGGTTGTTGCTTGTTTAGCTTTGAGGAAGGCGACTCTTCCTGCCATGACCTAACACGACCGTTCTCAGATAAACTCCCAGCACAGTGACAGCTCAGGGGATGGCCTGCCACTGCAGCTGGAGCTGGATGTTCTCTGAAGGAAACACAACAGGAGGGGAGCCTCGTCGCTACTTGAAATCTTAAATTTTACAGAAGACATGCTTTTTGTTCTTTCTCTGGATTTGCTGCACACGGAAATTTAAAGCCTGTGTTTCAAGGCTTTGCATGCATGGAAGATCTCAAATGGCTGTGAGAAAATGACTGAGTCCCTATGCTTTCAGTGACACATTTAAAAACTTAGAGAAATAAAGTATTAAAATGCTTGTAAATGAAACATTTCATGGGAAAAACGCATTCATCCTGACCCAGTGCGACAGTTCCTATCTCAAACAATGTTTGTTAGGTTTCATTCCTTTTGGAGCTAGCAAAATTAGAAATTTCTTTTGACTTTGACACATTCTTGAACATTATTTTATTTTTTTAACCTACTTTCCAGTACACTGTGAAGTCTTGGAGGGCAAACGCCAAGGTCACACCATTCTGTCCCCAGACTTCATGACAGCACCTTTCACACCCAACACAGCAAACGCAGACAGAATGGCTTTAAATACTGCTATTAGCAACTTAAAAAAAAAGTCAATTTAGAAAGTTTTTAAGCAAAAGATAGCAAGTATGAGCAAAGTAAAAAAATGATTTATTTATATTAAAATATTATAATGAAACTCAATATTTTGAAGAAAAACATATTTTTAAATAAAATGTGAAAAGTAGAATGTAAACATTAGCCTTGGCAAGTATTATCTACTAAAAGGTTCTCATTGATACTATAAATAATTTTCACTGACTTCAGACTCTATAAAAGTAAACCTATTTTCTGCAAAACTATTTTCTTCTGTGGAGGGAAAGTACTGTAAAAGGCAAGCATTACCAAGGAGCTAGCTCTTCAGCCATCAGACTGACTGGAAATTTGGTTTTGTTATACTGAAGTTAAAAGTGACTGGAGGGTACAATGGATTTTGAGAGAGACACTAAATAGAAGAATATGACCAAAAGCTTTAAGCACAGATTTGGTTACTAATACTTGGCTCAGGAATTGAATCTGAAATTATGGAAACAAGGGAAATACTGCTGCTCCTCAGAGATCAAAAACAGACACCCTTAATAAAAAGGGATTAATACTAAAGCAGGGTTCTGAACATACTGGCAAGAGACCCACTGCAGCAAGGTCAGCAGCTTCCTCCTGGGTGACTCTAGCCCCTTATGAGGAAAAGGTGGACAGAATAACCACAAACAATGTTTTCTTCTCAGAAAGTATTTACATACAGAAACAAAAGTAATGCCAAGTCAGTCATGTTAAGCAGTTCAAGAAAATATGCAGGAAATGGTGTTGCTGTTTATATAAAGAGAGTAATGAAAGCTAGAAAGAGCTTTAGATAGGAAACAGACGTGTGTGTGTGCGCGTGTGTGTGCACGAGCACATCGTCATCCATCTTCTAAACACTTCAGAGTGTGCAGACATTACACTCAGTAGAAAGGAGACTAAGAGAGCTGTGTGACAAAAAGGACAGGTGTCCGTTCCCTTCCCCTCCTCTTCACATTGAGACACACAGGCTTACCTCTATGTTGTGTGCAGATGTGCAAACTCTACACATGCACAACCTGAATACACAGCATGTTAGCCAAACCTAGAAAGCAGAACTCAGACTCTGGCTCATGATTATCTGTGCCAAAATATGTTGCTGCCATTTTCATATTCTTTCACTGTTTGCCAGAGACAGGGGTCTCACTGTGGTGCCCAGGCTTTCTTTCCTCTGGCTTTCAAGTGGCTGGGTTGACAGGTATGCGCTACAAAGCCCAGGCCCTTTAGTAGTCTAGATATAAGCACAGCTACAAGTTGATGACTACTTACTCCTCTCTACAGATAATTCTTCTCTTGTATATGGAGTTTATAAAAAGGCAATTTTCAGCTCATGGTTGTTTGGCACCACTGTGTGCCAAGTGCTGGTAAGAGTCCCAGCGTTAGCTCTCCACATCTGACCTTCTGGAGGAGTGATGGGATTTACTGATTCGGAGACAGCGACACGGGGAGGTTGATGGCTAAAGGTCCTTCCTCTGAAGTGACAAACACTTTGTAAGAATTTTTTCACACGTGCCAGCAAGTGGAAAGGAGAACTCATCCCAACCAAGAGAGGACTATTCTAAACTCCCCAAGCAAGCCTACCTTCCCAAAGGCACCTGCTCAGGACAGAAACAAGAGAGTGAAGCAGGACTTGCCTTTGTATCCCACTTTTCTTCACACTTGAGAATTCCATACCCACACCTTCCCAGCACTACACTGCCGAGGTACCGGGTATGTCTCCCCACCCAGACTCTGGCTTCCCAAGCCTAGGCTTCATCCCTGTTTTACTACAGGGAATTCAAGGTAAACTGCTTGGGTCTCAAGCGTTGGGGGTGAAATCATCAGATTGGTCTCACTCCAGCAACCACGGAGAAATAACCATGAGCATAAACAATGAGCGTCTAATTTACAAACTCCTAACTTTTACATAAGCAACACATACAAGCTACAATCACCCGCCATTACAGTTCTTTTTCACCTCAAAGTTAAGACAAGCCGAATGTATTCTTCTGAGTACCTAGGGCATTCGGTTAAAGCAAATAATATACTTTATAAACTTTTTCTCCCAAAGGAAGTGGCCTTGTGGGGACAGTGTCAATTTTCTTTGCCTTGTGTTGAAATTCAATTGATTTTGCTTCTTGAGTTGTTCTCAGATTCCTGCCAGGGAGCCCAGCAAGCAGCATAGTCTTTCAGGCAGGCACGCAGTGGAATTCTGCCTCTCTTCCTCAGAACTGCCTGGAGCAGACAGACACACAGCCAGCCTTGCTGCTGCTCTGGGGCAGCGTCCTAAGCTCCAGCATCAACACACTGAGTTACCTCAGACCTTCAGGAGACAACAGGAGGAATGTGAAGGACTTCCGGGAGGGTGAGAAATCCTCCACCCAAGCACTAGGTGACTCATGCTGATAAAGTGTGTCACAATAGCCTGGGTGTGAACAGTGCAAGTAGGGGGACAGCACTGGACATAGGCGCTCGCTTAAATACAGGCTATCTGTAAATTGGGAGCTCAGGATCTCATCCAGTTAAAGGCCCAGTTTCATCAATGAGACCAGCACACACTCTAACAACCCTGTAAGAGCAGGTTCTAAGAGTTTGACAGACCTCAGGACTCAGACCTCCATGTGCGGTTGTGTGCTTCACAGTTCCAGGGAACACAGTCTGCACTAGCCATCTGTGAGGGTGGCCCCTGGACTTGTGCTCTACATGGCCCTTCTCAGCATTCTTCTGAAAAGACAGCAGAGGCCCAGGTGATCTTTATCAACCAAACTTAGTACGGATGATTTTTTTAGAGACTAGGCGCCTTGCATTGCGCTGTGCTGGTGCTGTCCAGTCACACCAATTCATGCTGTTTTCCCAACAGGGGAAGAATGTGAGCACATCAAATTTTCTGTTAACGTTTCACTGCCTGCATCACAGTACCAGGGGCATCAGTTACCACTCGCTAGGCATTTGCCAAGTACCAGGTACTGATCCAGATATTTTTGAGTATATTAACAAATCAATCCTTCATGGTCATACAAAGAGGTGGTCACAATTGTTGATCTTGTTTCTACAAAAGAAGAAACTGAGGCTTGGGAGGACAGGTAGCTGACACCAGGGTCTGAAGCTAAAATCTCTGCTCCCAGCCAACATGCTATTATTCCTTCCCAACATTCTCCATATTCAAAATGTTGCTTGCAATGATTATGCATCAATCCTTCATTGCAGAATAATTTACAAATATTATCACTGTCTAAAAAGACCAGGAACATATATTATTTATGCCATTAGTTTCTGTGGTAGTTAGTCTTGGTTGCCAACCTGACTGGGCTGAGAGAGAATGGTAAAGCACACTTTTGATATGTCTTCGAGGCTGTTTCCAGAGACACGTGTCACCTGATGAGGAAAGAAAGGCAAATACTTGTCTAGACCATGTGTGGCCCCAGCCCACATGGACAGAATGCAGCATGAAAAAACAAGGAGGCCATACACATATGCATGATCCATGCTTTCTGAGCAGGTGCCTTTTCTATCCTGCCATCGCTCACAGACCATGCACCCCAGATTGCTCTGCCTTCCTATGTGGATTTGCACCACCATCTCTCTGGGGTCCTTCAACCTCTTACTGGGGCTGCACCAGTAGTCCCTCTTGATCTTCCTGGACAAAGCTTCCAGCTTCTCGAAGTGACTTATTTCCCCACCTCTGCAGTCTGTAAATGTCCACTGGGGGACACTGGTCATATATGTCAACCCAGTAACGTCCCTCTTCAAATTGTATGTACATCTTATTGTTTCTCGTCCTGACTCACTATGAGTTTTCTCACTATGAAATTCTAAGCTCAGTACTTATCCATTTCCTTTTTAGACTCCAAATTAATAATATTTTGTTTTCACCATTAAAAAATAAATACAAAAGATTTATACACACAAACATACACATAAACATATACACATGTACACACACACTCACACACACACACCCCATCATCATCTCCAGAGTGTACCCTCTTAGGGCCTCAGATGACTGGGCCCCTTCTGAACTACTGGAACTTTCCCACAGCCCTCTGCTCCATTACAGGCCACTTTCCTTCATTTCTGCTTCATGTCATAGTTTATATAACTAATTAACCCTGATAAGATAGGGTAAATCAAAATACCCAAGTGCATAGAATATTTTCCCTTTTTTAGCTAACTGTACTACAATTTGGGGTCATATTCTTATATGGCTACATTTACCATATCCTTGTTTTAATAAAATTATTTCTGGAAATATACAAGGAATTATTAAGCTATTTTTAAAAGCAGATTCATATTTCTGTCATTTCAGCAACAAATGTCCATCTGTTAAACAGATCTAGCATGGTAGACAGACCAGCAGGAGGCTCTCAGCCTAACCCTTCAGGTCAGAGCAGAGGAAGGCACAGGAACATACTAGAAACTAAGAGGGATGTTTGTCCTGCTTTGAACTCATCAAGTTCCCTCCAAATTTCTCAAATATTTATGAAAAAGTGCAGTTTGTTATTTCAACTTATATCCTACCAGCAAACTATGGACTCCTGCTGTCCATGCCACAGTGAGGATGCCACTCAGCCAAACAGTGCAGACAGTAAACAGAAAGATGAAGATGCACAAGGGAAGTAGTCATGTACTTTCCTGGATGACATATGTTAACAGTGGCTGTACAAATCCAGACGTGCTGATTGTTAAAAACACAAAACCGAACCAGAAGTGATGGAGAAATACTGATGCTCTTCAATTATCCTTCAATGTGTCTTCTCTTAAACCCACAGTTTGCTTCACCCCATCTGTCACATCGGATATGTGAAGGGATAGTCACCTTCACCAGAACAAAAGCATCGCTGACAGTACTCCGTAGACAGAGGCAGGAGACTCAAAGCATGGTCAACATTGCAAGCTCTAGGATAGGCAAAGCTACTGGAGACAAGATTCTGTGGCAGTGGGGCAGAAGGCAAGCATGAGAGAACGCACCCCTGACTCGGAAACAGTAAAGAGTTACGTACAGTACAAATGCAGACAAGCAAAATAAAACTGAGCCCCACGAACACCTACGTGGATATCTCTGCAGCAGCAACTGTTTTCCTCTTATTGAAAATGCTTTACTTTCTCACATACTATATCCTGATCACGGGTTCCCCACTCTCTACTCCTCATTTCCTCCACACCTGCCCTCCCATCAGGATCCACTCCCTTTCTGTCTCATTAGAAAACACAGGCTTATAAGGGATAATATTAAAATATAAAAAAGAAAATATAATAAAAGAAAAATTATCACATCTGAGTTGGACAAGACAAACAGAAGAAAAAGAGCCAAAGAGAAGGTATAAGAATCAGAGACCCACTCATTCATACGCTCAGGAATCCAATTAAAAACGCTAAACTGGAAGCATTATATATACTCGGAAGACCTGGTGCAGACCCGTGCAGGCCCGTGCAGGCCCTGTGCATGTTGCCTCAGTCTCTATGAGCTCATATGAACTGAGGGCCTTGCTTTCTCAATGTACTCTATCCACCCTGGGTCTCACACTCTTTCTGCCTCCCCTTCTGTGGGGCTCCCTGAGCTCTGAGGAGAGGGATTTGATGGAGACTTCCCATTTAGGGTGGAGGGTTTCCAAGGTCTCTCACTCTCTGGATACTGTCTGACTGTGGGTTGCAATTCTCAAGATCATGAAAAGGTTGGCAACTTAAATCATACATTAATTAATAAATAAACAAGACACGGATTAGCTATACAAGGAGTATTACTAAATTACCTAAAGAACTGAAGGACTTTGCCTTCAATGGCATATGTGGTCCTTGAAATTATGGTACATGAGTACCATACAACCTCATATAAAATCCCATTTAGTGAATGCTATGGTCTGAAGGTTTATGGCACAGATCTCAAAATACATTACATTTCAGTGTAATCTCTGGTGGGATGGTAGTGGGAAATAGGGCCATTGGAACGCAATTGAACCATGAGAGTAGAACCCTCATGAGTGGCACTAGTGCATTTACCAGGAGGACAGAAGACAAAGCATCCCTTCTATCGGGTCACTGCAGGAAGTCAGGAGCTCTGCAGCTTAGAATAGCACTCTCACTGGACCAGGACCAGACTGATGTCCCCATCTGGACTGCCAGTCTCAAGAACTGCTCCTAGCAAATACACGATGCTTCTAAGACACCAGGATAGAGGACTGTGCGACACAAGACTGGAGCAGCCAAATATGATGTCACCTATGTGAACTCCAGGAAACCTTTAGAGAAAAGAAACAGAGGAAGGAGTTGCGAGTGGGGAGCAGGGAAGAATGCCACTGGGTCTGCGGTTTCATTTTAGGGTGACAAAAATAGCAGGAAACTGTAATCTAATCGTAAAGTATTAGAAAAGCAAAAATTAACTAGACTCTATCACAAAACAGGAGCAAAGACAGACATTGGACATCAGCATGGCCAAGCTTCTTACATTCCGTGGGCCCAGGTCTCCCTCCAGTGTACCTGCAGCTCACAGCGGTTTCCTTACAGTATAGCAGGAGCTTGAGGTATTCTTACTTGTGGTAAAAATGAGAGATTCATCAACATTCTTAGCATAACGTAAGTAGATAGACAATAAATTCTGGAGAATGCCTTGAGAAAGGAAATTACTCCCTAGAGCTGTTGATAAAGCAGTCACTAGCTCCATGCTGCTTCCTAACGGAACTGAGATGAAAAGTTCAGTTCTTCAGTCCCAAAAGCCCCTCCACAGACTGGGCAGGAAGAACCATATAAGGGCTACATGATTAGAAAGTACGGGTCTAGATGATCTAGAAAATGATCACTGCCACGGATCCAGAACATCTCTGCCAGCACCACTCTAGGAGAAGGAAAGATGCTCTATCGCATCATACTCACTTTGAGCCCTTTACGGTAGCTTCAGTTCCTAGCACCCTATGGAAGGTTATGTAAGGACAATTAAAAGGTGAAGAAGAAAAGAGTGAATTAACAAATTGCACTGAGAGTATCTGAACAGAAAAAGGACTTTGAGCAATAATAATTGCTCCTTAATAAGCTCTCTCTCTATGTAAACCCATGATATTCTCTTCATTCCCCAAGATGAAATTAAGTTATGAAAACAAGCAGCAGCAATCTCTAATAACTAAATGTCTATGGCATCAATTTTTATCAGTAAATTTCTTTGAAAATATTTTGAAAACCTGTGTCTGTATAGCATGACCTGGTTGATGTCAACAGGAGGCTTAAATCTCCAAAAGCAATGAAATATTGTCATTTTTAGTCAGTCATTGTCTACAAAACAGATTTTCCCAACTATTTCTAGTCGTGTTATAAGCATGAAAACACTTCCTGTTTATGACTTTGAGTAAGTACCAGGAAGTAGAAAGTTGTTCCTCACTGCCAATCACTTTCCCTTGGCCACATGGACAGCGCTGAACACTGGAATGCACCTACGAACTAGGCATGACCAGCTCAAGAACCTCAGAGCCCTACACAAACTCAAATGAGATCTTATTTACCTCATCTTAGGTTCAGCAAGATTCTAGGCCACTGTATATGACGTAATGAGCTACAGATGCCAAAATAATAAGGTCAGACTTGTGGTGGAGCATTGGATAATAATTCTAAAACTCTCCACTGCAGCAAAAGCTTTTCCCGCTCGAGATGAATTAGCCCTCTAAGGAGTCAAATGGAAGAAAAGCACGAGCATTTGATTTTTCAAGTGGGTGCACTTTGTTTGCCTTACTCCAGCTTTAATATGCCAGTAATTATGACTAGAAGTCGCAAAGCACTTTCCCTTGAGAACTTTAAGAGTTCTAAAAAGATGGGCTAATCTATGCTTACAAGATCCCAGGCAGCAAGAGGGGCTTGCTGTTCTCTCAAATACTAAAAAGCTGAAGCAGCTTTACCCGAGATATGCCACTCCGAGTTGAGTTTTCCGCAGGGAATGTATGTGTTGGGAATGTATCTGGCTCACACCACAGGCAACAGACCAGAAGATTAACCAACCACAGAAACTCCAAGGATCTTTCAACATGAGTCAACGTGTCTGAAGAAAGGTTGGCAAGGTCCCAGGATGTCAACCCCCTTGGCAGAATTACAAATGGCTATAGAAAATCACAAAGAATGAATGCCCTTTTGCCTGGTCCACAACGAGCAAGGGCCACATTAGCATCCCAAAGATGCGGTCATGCTCCAGATATGCATGTGAAGTGCGTGTAGAGCTCTCAGTCTGAAATAAATGACTCATGGAAGGGATGAAGCAGGTAAGTGTGTATGCTGATTTCTATCAGATAATCAGCATGTGTCTCAACTCTAATTCTCAGCTTATCAACAGCTATCTGATGAATTAATAACATAATTAAGCTTCAGGGTGGCTAGCAAGTAAGTCAGTATCTCCCCATGACTTTGACTAGATCAAAAAGTCCTTTTGCAGGATTAGAAATTGTACTTCTCATCTGAAAATAGACAGTTTGCTCCAAAAATACTTCCTTTCCCATACTAACTTCTGCTTCTACAGTGTAGGCTTCCTACTAGACATGTCCAACCAGCCAACCTTTTTATAACAGCTGGAGAGACAAAAACTGATGCTCCTGTCCAAATTCCACTTCCATCCTAAATCTAGGACATCAATCCAAAACTCCTGTCATCACGAAACCCTATACAAGAAAGTTGATAGCCACCTCATTCATGACTGCTAGAACCTGGAAGCAACCAAGATGTCAATCCATAGGTGAGTGGGTAAACCAACTGTGGAACATAGAGACAAACAAATACCATTTAGACATTTTATTCCTTAATATTTAGCCTTAAATGCTTCCTTCTCACTAAGTGAAATAAGCCAGTCTGAAAGGATTACATACCATACCATTCAAATATATAATATGCAACATTCCAGAAAAGGGTGAGCTATCGAGACAGGAGAAAGACCAGTTGTCAGCAGGGGTTCAGGGGCAAGAGTGAGTGATGAGCAAGGATGAAGCACCAAGATCTCCAGGGCGCTTACACCAGTCTGTTGATACTGCAATGGGAAAGGCATGCCATGTATTTTTCAAACCTCTAACTGTGAGGCACAGAGTGAACCCTAAGGTGAACTGTAGTTAACAGTAATAATCATGCCTGTTCCCCACAAATGTTCCACACTAAGATAGTAATAACAGGGGAAGAGGTGTAAAAGATGATGGGGAACCAGGTGAAGGTGGCACACATCTTTCATCCCAGTACTCGGGAGACAGAGATAAGCAGATCTCCGTGAGTTCAAGGCCAGCCTGGCCTATAAAGCAAGTTCAAGAACAGGCTGCAAAGCTACAGAGAAACACTGTCTCGAAGAAACAAAAAAAGGAAGAATGATAAAATGCTATAATGCTATCTTTCTGCTCAAAATGCCTAAAACTGTTCCAAAAGATTAGCTCTCTAGTAATTTAAGAAAATAAAAAACTTCAAGCTTCACGTGGTGGCACACGCCTTTTATCCCAGAACTTGGGAGGCAGAGGCAGGCAGATCCCTGAGTTCAAGGTCAGCCTGGTCTATGAAGTTAGTTCTAGTACAGCCAGAACTACACAGAGAAAACCTGTCTCACTTAATTAATTAATTAATTCTTTAAAAACGATTCATATGGATCATAAATATAGAAGCATCAATCAGGAATGTTATTAGTGGCTACCCCTTAAGGTAAACTTTTTTTTTAGTGAAATGCATTCTGAAAACGAAGCTGCAGTTAGTTGCTTCATTTTCAAAGAATCTATATTCTCCTTGATAGTGTATCAACCTAAACAAAGAAAAAGAACTTTTCAAGATTTTGACCAACTGAAAGTTAATATACATGTTAGCAAAAGTAAGCCATTAATTTAGGAACTCCTATTTGCATTTCCCAGTAAGCAATCAACCAATTTCACAAACTGTTTTGTGTGTGGTACATGCATGGTTATATTCAAATGTATGTAGATGTGTATTACATATGTGTAGTTGTACAAGTGTGCAGCTACATGTGTTTCCAGATGCTCATGTGTGTATTCCATGCCTATGGAAGCTCGAGGATCATACTGTGTGGCTTCCATGATTGTCTCCACCTTCTATACTGAGGTAGAGTCGCTCGCTGAACCTGGAGCTCACAGATACTGGCTTGGTCTAGCTAGCCAGCTTTCCCTGGGGTCCCCATTTCTGCACCCCAAGTTCTGGATTAGAAATGGGCTGCCCACTTTTCTAGGCAGGAAACAAGGAGAGGTGGGACACAGGGAGAGCTACAGAGCAAACAGGCGGGGACTAACAAAGAGGAGCAGGAGAAAGAAACCTCCACTGTCCGGCTCTCTTCCTCTGAGCTCCTCAATGCTTTTCATCGGTCACATCTGGCTGCAAGACATTGTGGATGGGTGTTCACTGGTGAAATCCACGTAGATTAGCCTCCAGCGCTCAGAGCAGGATGGAAACTTCAAAGAGGAGATGACATCAAACTATTTCAAAACACTATTTCAATTCACAAAAACAACCGCAGCCACAGGTCGGCGGCGTCTCCACTATAAACCTGACTAAGGCCAGCCAGAGCCCTGACTTCTGTCACTTTGTGAGTGAGTGTCTTTGGGCAAATGAGCTGACAACTGAGCCTCAGAGTTATCACTTGTAACTACAACGCGCTTACGGTATAAATACTGAGAAAACAAAGTGTTCAGAGCCTGTTAGAGGAAGCACCACTGTCTTCCCCACAGCATGGATCTAATATTTATCACATCAGGGCTCACTGATGTTCATCCCTTTTCATTGTTGTATGTGGTCCTCTCTTCCTAGCTACACAGTACGGTCTTTCAAGACAGGCAAGAAACAAGCCATTTCACTTCACTGCCATGTTCCAAAATGCATCTGCCTAAAATAGAGTCTTTTATACCATGCAAAAAGATAAAGACACATGTAACCCCTCTGGTAGACATAGAAAGGCTGACTCAATCTACTAACCTAAAGAACAGAAGTGCCATTAATGACACTGCTAGCTATTTCCTTGGGTCTATAATGCACTCATCTAATTCATGGGTTGATATAATTACGCTTTCTCATGTCGTTACCCTTATGTAAAGTACAAGCCATTCCACAGATATACCTTCTCAGCAAGTGTTTCCAATTTTAATATATACAAACTATCAATCATTCCAACTGGGGGCAATAAGAAAAAGAGGGAATTAGGGTTTACAAACAGAAAGGGGAAATAAAGCAGATGGCAAAGCAGGGATAAGAGTCTTGGGGAAAATAAAAGAAGATGAGAGGAAGGGAGTCGGGGCCTGGAGTTGCCCACTGGTGAGCCAGAGGCCACTGTGCAGCATACGGAAGAAGGCCAGCAGCAGGCCCTCAGGTCAGGACTGGGGCACGCAGAATTTATCTCATGTGGCCAAGGTGAAGGGAAATGACTGTTTTTAAGCTCCTTGGTTAAAAAGATTTACAAAACTACCCAGCATCACAGAATACCTATATCTGTGGAACCCTCAGAAGGAGGCTGGAGGCCGGCTGCAGGAGACACAGACGAAGGAACAATTGACGCAAACATGCCTCTGCAGTTGTCAGGGATGCTGTCTCTGGAAATCTAAAACCTGCTTCAGCATGTGGGAAAGCAAAAACCTCACACGACAGGCAATTGTAAATGTAGAGACCGGAGGAAACTGGTCACATGGGTGTGGGGACTGAACAGTGAAAATGGGGCATTGACCATCAGACACTAGTAGCTTCTAGAAGCAGCTGCAAGGCTCAAGAAACACAAAGGAAGATAAGGAATTACAAGATATAGGTGTCAAAGTGGGAACAATACAGTGTGTAGCCGCTTTTCAGACCTCAGTGAGGAGGGGTCAAGACAGCGCTGGCTCTGGAGAAGCTCTGAGCTAGATGCAAATAGGCGCTGAAAAGAGCATCTGTGTCTGGTTGTTCCCCTTCCTCTACGTCTGAGTCTCCATGAGGTGCCTTATCCTACTGGGAGGGAATAGAAATCCAGATGGCAGAGCCCAGCCCCAGTCTCACACAGCAAAGTCTAAAAGGGCAGGTCTGAAGCGAAAACCACAACTGGAGCCAGCACAGCTGGACGTCCATATTTCCCTGTTAGATTCCAACTCCCTGGTCTGACAACCCTCCAATACGGGTTTTCCAGGAACCTCAGCCTCAAATTTGAGAATCAACAAACGTTATATGTTTTTTCTGACTAAAACTAAGTTAAAATATTGCACTAAGCATATATTCCTCTGCCATGATGATAAATATATTTTCTATTAATTCAGCCAGAAATTCCACAGAACAGAACATCATTTCTAATTGAGAACATTGCGAATTCCAACAATTTCTTCCAATAAAGAAAAATTGTTAATGAATCCCTAGTTTTTCAATATCTGTTTAAACAGCTCCTGGTCCCTCTCCAAGGTGTGGACTCCACTGAGATGAAACATGTCTTGAGCAGAGCGAGGATTTTGTCCGGCAGGAGGGAGAGATGAGAGGCTGAGAGGAAAGGGCGGCCATTCTCCGGACAAACCCCCAGGATCGTGCTTTTCCTGGTGTTTGCAGACACAGGCGTGCCATTCCATCCTAAGTAGAGCTCATCTTTATGACCAAGGGGACACTGAAAAAATGACAGTGCATGATTTCCAGGGTCACAAACCACATGTGGTTTCCATTGGTCTTTCTCTCTTGGACGACTCCCTCTGGAAGAAGCCAGCCACCACAATAGAATACTTGGACAGCCCTATAGAGACATCCATGTGGCAAGGAATCGGGGCCTTCTGCCAACAGCCAAGGGGTGAGTCACTGAGCAGACAGGCCTCCTGGCTCAGGCAAGCCTTCAGAGCACTTCAGCTCAAAGGGCTGTCTTGTGGGAGAGACTAGAGTCGGAAACATTAGGCCACAGAAGATTCTATGAAAGAATAGATGTCAGGATTGCTTCAAGACATGAAGTTCAGGGAAAACTTTCCTACCGTGCCTCAGCACATAACTAATGTAATAACACTGTGGGGTGCTGTGTGATTATGTTCTCTCGTTCTTCAGTTGCCTGAATGAGATTCATTAAACATACATCAGCCCTTGAACCCACAGATGGACCTGAAAGAATTCTGGGGCTCCACTAATGTTGTTTATTTAAAGAAGCCAGCTGCTCCCACACTCTCTATCCATTCAACTACTCTTATAATATACCTTCAAATCTCTACCAGCAGAAGCCAACATGAATGAAATGCTCATGAGGTTTAAGCCCCTTAATGCTGGACACATTCCGGGAGATGATCAAAGATCAAGTCATACAAACCATTCCTACCCAAGGGGAAGGTGGGGACAGATGACCTCCAGAGCTTCCTGCAGCCGGAAGCGGGAAGACACAAGCCCCACAGTGTCCTAAATCTTATTAAGTAGTAAAAGTAGTTAAGAGTCTACAGGGGAGGAAACGGTTTAAAAACCAAAAGGAGAGACATTCAGCTTCATTACTAAAGTAATTCACCTTTGAAACAACTAGGAAATCACCAGTGTTCATGTATCTAACTGGAAAATCTTGTAGTTTCAGAAAACAGGAGAGGAAAGGTTAGGAAAATGAAGAGTGAGGGTCAGAGTAAGCAATTTTGGCAGCATACACAGGCACGTGCCTGTCATCAATGGCAGACTTAGGCACAGCAGTGGCCCCACAGCCTATAATTGCACAGTAATGTCACAGCCATCAAGTCTGTACAATGCCCATAACAATGAGACTGCCTAACACCACACTGCATGTCTTAGAACATGTTCTTGTCACTAAGTGATTCTGGACTTTCTTGAAATTTTACACGCCCATTTTACACGTGACTCAGCATTTACAAATGTGAACAAAGCCGTCCACTCGCCCACTCTTGTAAAGACAGGATGTGTATAAAAGCTAATGTCTGAGCTAGAGATATGTCTTGTAGAGGACTCAGGTTGGATTCCCAGCACCTCATGGCAGCTGACAACAACTATAACTCCAATTCCTAAGGGGGAGGGAGAAGAGAAAAGGAGAGGAGAGGAGAGAAGGGGAGGGGAGAGAAGGGGAACGGAGTGAAGGGGAGGGAGGGGGAATGGAAGGGAAGAAAAAGGAAAGGAAAGGGAAGGGAAAGGAGGAAGAAAGGAATTTACAAGCAAAAAAACATAAAGTCCAGAAGCAGTGTTTAAAATGTTCATGGCCACCTACAGGGAAGAGCAACTGTAGATTAGGAAACAGCAAGAAATTTGTATGACATGCTGTTGTTTTAAACTATATATTTTAGTGCTTTAAAGGTAAACAAAAAGGCTTAATAAAGAAACTAGAACAGGGAAAAATAAAGGCTTACATTACAGCTAGTCTTGAACTAATTTATAATGCCATCCACTCAGAGTAGCCAGGACCTCGCTTTGGGCTTAAGACACTCACATGTACATTCAAGCGTTAAAAATCACCATTTGGAGGAAAAGGTCTTTCACAGTCAGTGTGCCTCTCACTAATTAAGGACAGCACGCTGTCTCAATGTAAGCTCAACAACAGGAGAGGTCCATGAGCTGCTCACCCTCCTGCCAAAGACGAGCGAATCATGAGAGATGATGGAATTGCCTTTCTCTGAGTGTTTGGGAAGAATGGCAAGGTTAAAGAAACAAAGAGAAGTCAGCTTTCACTTCATGAACTCTGCAGGGCCCCAGAAGTAAGATGCTGTTAGAGAGCTGGCTGCTCCTGCCTCCCGACTCCACCCATTAATGTCAGCTGTAATTTTCTTCTCCACTGACCAAACCCTTTCTGAGACCAAGGGAGCGCTTCCCAGATCTGGCTGCGTTTAAGAAGTCTGGTGAGTGCCAGTTAATTCCTCTCAGTGTGCATGACATGAAAGGGAAATTCAAGTAGGACAACACGCTTTCAAGAGAGAACATTCCCTTTCTCTTTTGGCCAACGTGTCAACCATGAGCCCTGTGACTGAACTAGGCAGAGGGGTAGCATGTTCCCATTCACCTACAAATAAACTGTAGCTGTCTAAAGCATTCATTTGAAGTCTACCAAATACGTGTTTGGTCTCTTTTAAAAGGAAAGAAAACAGCCGGAATTTCCCTTACAAATTATTTAAGCAAGACTATCAAGTCTAGACAGAAAACACTCCAAACCACTTTTCCCACACCTTCCAGCCGCTCAAAACCTCTTTTAATTCAGACCTGGGAAGCCTAGACTTAAGAAAAAAAACTATTAAAGGGGGATACCCATTTTTCAAGGTGTCTAAAAAGACACATACGGCACTTGCAAGTGTGACTGAGTGTATATGTGTGTATGTGCACGCGCACACACGTATAAACAAATATACATAACCTATAATCTACACATGTCTGCTCTGTAAGATTTAGAACCTTACCTGCAAAATGCCAACCAGATTCATATTCAAAGCTCACTAAAACCAGAGAAAGTCATCTGTTTTTTAAACTATTTGCTTGAAATAAAACCAGGGCTAACCCCACACCAGCACATACACAGTCACACATGTTCCCTTCCCCCTTTCTCCTGTCCATGCAGGGCCACCTCAACCCTGAGAGATTCTCCTCATGATGACCTTGAATATGCAACTCTGGGGACCCCATGTGGAATGTGAAGATGCACTTCCGGCCCCAGGCAAGAGCTCTGTATCCTGAGTGTGGTTTCCCTTCACACAGTCCAGGAAGACTACCAACACCAGGAGACATTCCCGAGATCTGGGACACTTCATTTCAGGTCACCTCACCCCTCTTGGGAAGGCAGGCTTTTAAGCCACCCTTGATCATTCTGCAAAGGCTCCTGGATCTTTACTATTTAGTAGGAGAAGAGCAATGGAGAGAAATTGAGAGCCAAATTCCCTAATGACATGCTACAGAAAGGGCCACACTTGAGTTCTACCTATACAGAGAAAGAGCAAGCCAAGCCCCCTGCAGGACAGAGCAGGGAGCGATGGCAAGGGCCCCGCCTTCATGATCACACCTCCACACACATGATCTACCCTCTAGCACAAATCCATCCAGGAACCCACAAGCATCGTTGCAAGAGGAAGGCACAGCTCAGCCAAGGACACGCTACTTGGGGGGGACACACTGCACAGACAGGAGCTCTTCCTGTTCCCTGTATTGATAAGTCATTTCAGAGACACCTACTTTCTTTTCTTGGGGATAAACTGTCTAATAAAACTATCTACTTTGTCAGCTTTGCCTACTTTATTCAAGAAAAAAGGGAAATGAAGTGAAACCTAATAGAACTGTTATGGTAACAAAAAATTTATTCATACTGCATTTGTTTTAGATCAAAACATAAGAACAAATGTGATGGTTTGGATTATTATTATTATTATTATTATTATTATTATTATTTTAGATAGGCTCTCACATGTAACCCTGGCTAGCCTGGAACTTGCTGTGCAAATCAGGCTGGCCTCAAACTCAGAGATCAACTTGCCTTTGCCTCCAGAGTGCTGGAATTAAATGTATATGACACCACACCTGACCTTGATGGTTTGGATCTTAAATGTACACTAGAGGGTCACGTATTGAAGGCTCTGTCCCCAGCTGATGGTGCTACAGGGAGATGATGGAAGTAGAGGAGGTAGAGCTACCAGGAGGAAATAGGTCCTTGGGAGCATGTCCTTGAATGGAACACTGGGACTGCAAGCCCCCTGTCTCTAAGCAACTGTGATTTGAGCAGCTTTGCTGCACCCTACTCTCTCTGCCATGCTAGCCTCACCACAGGCCCAAAACAAGGAGGCCAAGTGAGCATGGACTGAAACCTCTGTAGCTGTGAGCTGAAACAAACCTTCCTCTTTCTTGAGTTGTTTATCTAGGTATTTTGTTACAGTGCCAAGAACCTGCCATTCTCACCAAGCACTCAGTGCATTATAGATTAAATAGACCTTAGGTAGATTGCACGGATCCAATGACTGCTTGGGTGCTCAGTTTTAGCTGCTGTCTGAGAAACTTGCTGTCCAGGGAAGTTGATTTTTTCCTTGCTGTGATAAAACACCATAGCCAAAAGCAACTTAAGGGGGAAAGGGTTTATTTTAGCTAATGGCAATAAAGGAGTAAGAGTCCATCATGGCAGAGAGCCATGGCAGAAAGCATCAGAACAGGAAGCTGAGAGATCACATCTGAACATGTAGGAAGCAGAGAGAGACCAGTAAATGGGACAAGGCTATGAACTCTCAAAGCCTGCTCCCAATAGCTCGCTTCCTCCTGCAAAGCTGTACTTCCTCTTTAAGGCTCCATGACTTTACCAGACACACTGCCAAGTGGGGAGCAAGTGTTCAAACACAAGAGCTAACAGAGCACACTTCTTGTTCAAAACACTATACCCGGGAGGTTCGCTAAGAGACACAAAGGTGACTCACAGCAGAATGGTGCATGGTATTCCTGAAGATAACACTCAAGGTTGTCCTCCCTCCCTCCCTGCCTCTCTTTCACTCTTCTTTCTCTGTGTCTCTGTATCTGTCTCTCTGTGTGTGTGTATGTGTGTTTCTCTGTCTCTGTCTCTTTCTGTGTCTCTGTCTCTCTCTGTTTCTTTCTCTCTCTGTCTCTGTCTGTCTCTCTCTGTGTCTCTGTTTCTCTCTCTCTCTCACCTTTAGTCTATTTTCTGTCTCTACTGATTTGCCTATTTTAGACAATTTTTGCAAGTGGAATAATACGACATGCGGTTGTCTTAATCTCACTTCCTTCATTTAGCACAATATGATCAGTCCATTTGTTTTAAGAGCAGTCCTTCACTGTTTTATTAATGAGCAATATTACATCATACAGACACACCATTTACCTGTGGATCACTGATGAACATTTGGATTGTCCCCACTGTCATGAACAACGTTACGGTGAACATTAATGTAGAAGTTTTGTGTGGGTATAAGTTTTCATTTATCCTGATTATGCATCAGGAATGTACATATCATGTTGTAATTATGTGGTCACCAATCTGAGGAACTACTTGCTATTTTCTGCAAAGTCGGGGAACCTTCTCCATTCCAGGGCGTGAGGGGCCAAGTCCTCTGCATGTAATGGAAAAATTAAAAATGCTGCAGGATTCCCAGCGGCAGTAGGCAGCAGAAATGCTGTAGGTCCCCAAGTGGTGGTAGTGGGCCATGTGGCGGCAGGCAGTGGGCCCTGACAGCTGCCAGTCCCTGAGCGGTGACTGGTCCCAGCCAGGGAGACACGTGGCAGGCAGGCAAAGAGACAGAGACATGGATAGGCACGCCATGCAGAGTAAAGTTGGATATTTATTCAGGGGGTTATGGAGGAAGAAGGGTGAAGGGAAGAAGAGCAGAGAGAGAGAGAGAGAGAGAGAGAGAGAGAGAAGCAGGGAAGGGGAAGTGTGGAGAGAGAAGCAGAAGCTGCCTCTCCAAGAGGAAGATGGAAAAGAGAGAGAGCTCAGGCTGGAAGCTGAAGATCAGTTTGCCTCAGCAGATAGGGAGGAAGTGGGCGTGGCTTGTCTCTTAAAGAGACAGAACAATCATTACATTCGCATCTCTTTTTTATAATAAAAAAGTGGGCGGTTAGGCACCACAGGTCAAAGGAATTGGGGCGGCGGATTCTCAAGACTGCTTCCTGCTTATTTGTGGGTGTCGTCTTTGGGGGAAGCTGAGAAGGCTAGGTGCTGGTCACATCCTGGCATAGCTGGTCTCTTTGCTCCTGTCTGGTGTTTGTGGCATGGAAATGTCTGGTGTCTCTTACACCTGGTTAAGGCATTGGCAGAACAGAGGACAAAGTTAAGTTTAAGAAAAAAATTTAGGACCAGGGAATTGAGGGGGATGTATCTGACCTGTTTAAGGTAGGTCCTTCAATTCGGCTCCCTGGAACTCACAAGAATTTTTTGGGTTTGTGAAAACAGAAGTTTTAGACATATACATTGTATAAACAGTAACATGTTTATGTCAGAATGACTGTGACAGATACTTTTGCATGATGAAAAGTATTTTTAAGACTATGGAAGCCATCATGAGAGAGAGATTTGATCTGAAACTTGTTTGGTAAAGTTGTTCTTTTAAACTGAGAAAACCTTTTAGCTATCAAACTATATCAGAGATCTTTGAGAAGGATAAAATTTTACTTGAGTTACTGATTAAAAAATGACAGATAACTTACTTGGTTGGCATCTAGAGCTACTCCTCTTTAGGATTCTCCATGGTCGCTGAAGGTCGCATTTGCCTTTTGCTGTTTAGCGTAGGGCCTGCCAGGCTCCAGAAGATCCTGTGGCCTAAGAAATCTGTAGGAAGACAGGCCTACCTTGACCTGAGCACCTAGGCTGTCGATTCCTGCCATTCTGTCCACATCAGGAGATCTTTAGTTTAGGTGACAGGCAATTTTGCCCAATGTTTAGCACTTGGCAGTTACAGCGAATTGTGGATGGACGTTGTTCTGTGTCCATCTGTCTTTTGTCTTCTTTGGAGGAAGTAGAGTTTTGCTGCCAGAAGCCAACCTGTCTCTTTTTGTTATGAAAAGTTTTTTTTAATAATTAAATATTTAAATGCCATATTCTCTAGATCTCTGAGTAGTTGAGGGCTGTTTATTAGGTATAACTACAGTTTAGAATCTACCTGGAGAGCTGGGTCTGAGCTTGACCACATTGGCTCTCAACTTAACAGGTAAGATTTACACTCGTAAAATGACAGAAAGAAGAAAAAACTGTATGCAATAGAAGGTTAATGGCAAAACTGACAATAGTAGAGAACAGCTTAATATATTTTTGTAAGAGACTTAAAAAAGTACATACCAATTTAAAACATGAGACTTATTGTTTTTGTAGTCTGAAATGAGATGTAATGAACAATTATAACATTAAGCATAGGTGCATTTAAGTTACATGTATGATCACACACACACAGAGAGTGAACAGGAATTGGGCAAAGTGGATGCTCTTGGTGGGCCCTACCAAAGGCATGCCACTGCGCAAAACACATGCAACAGAATCAACAAGAGGAATTTAGTGAAAAAAAAAACCATAAGTAAACTGGGGGACAAGGCAGGGTATACTTCAGTAGAGATGGGAGAACTTGGTCATCTGATCTAGCTCTCAGCCAAGATGGCAGTAAGGTCACCCATGCAGAGTTAACACTGGGGAACCAGGCAGGGAACACCTCAGTAAAGATGGTGGAACTTGGTCACCTGACCTGGCTCTCAGCCAAGATGGCAGCGAAGTCACCTGACCCCAGTCAAAATGGAAGCAGTCACATGTTATATGGAAAAGCCACTCAGTTAAGACGGTGCTGAGGTCACTTGACCTCAGTTAAGATGGTGGTGACGTCACATGACCTCAGTTAAGATGGTGGTGAGGTCACATGACCTCAATCAAAATGGCAGCAGTCACATGCTGCATGAAAAAAGCCACATTTTTTGAGCTGTAGGGTTTTTAAGCTCAATAAGAGATGGAAAAGCCACAATTTTTGAGCTGCAGGGATTTTAAGCTTAATAATAACAGAGACCTAGAGGTGTGATCTGCCCTGTTGCTGAGCCGCCATGCCACAAGCTGTGGCAGGGAGCAAAAGGCTGGGACTGAAGAAGCCGCCTTGTGGATCCTGGCAGGGCCCATTTGCCTGTGCGCTGACACTAGTTAGAACGCTCCTGCAGACAGTAGTCAGAAAGCTCCCATAAAAGTGGAGCTGGCAGGACACCGGCAGAGTGAGGGTAAGAGCTAAGGCCTAGGATTTGGGGGCCTCTGAAAGTCTTTCACATCAGGGGGCACAGACTTGGATGGCTTGCTACCCACAGCTGAAATTGGGTAAACCCGCGAAACACCACTAGGCTATAACGGGACATCTCCCCCTATAGGCAGGGTGTAAATCGGCGTGAACACCACAGGACCCGTGGGAGGGCGTCTCCTGCCCCCCGTGTGGGGTGCTATAGCCTGACTGGATTCGGTCACGGTGACTCAAAATCCAGAAAGGCCAGAGGCCGCTCCGAGAGGCCTTTTACAGCGAGGGAAAAAAAAAGAAAAGAAATGGAAAAAAAGAGAAAGAAGAATCTGAGGGACCCTGGGTCCCCAGTCGAATGCACTGCACAAATTGTGCAGTGTTAGCGCGGGCGGACTGACCCCAGGTCAGTCCAAACACAAATTTAGCTAAGGGAGGCAACCATAGTAGAATGGGGGAAACTCACCAATTGAAGCCGGTGATGTTCGGAGAAATCACACTCAGGCATATGGAACACGTGGTTGCTTTGGAGAAAATCCCCCGTTCCAGATCCTGACCCCAGGGAAAAGAGAGGCCTGGGGCGGGAGAGCCTCCCGAGTCTCACGGCACCAAATGTAATAGAAAAATTAAAAATGCTGCAGGATTCCCAGAGGCAGTAGGCAGCAGAAATGCTGTAGGTCCCCAACTGGTGGTAGTGGGCCATGTGGCGGCAGGCAGCGGGCCCTGACAGCAGCCAGTCCCAGGCAGAGACAGCTGTCAGTCCCTGAGCGGTGGCTGGTCCCAGGCAGGGAGACACGTGGCGGGCAAGCAAGAGACAGAGACATGGATAGGCACACCATGCAGAGTAAAGTTGGATATTTATTCAGGGGGTTATGGAGGGAGAAGGGTGAAGGGGAGAAGAGCAGAGGGAGAGAAAGAGGGAGAGAAAGAGAGAGAGGAGAGAGAGAAGCGGGATAAGGGGAAGTGTGGAGAGAGAAACAGAAGCTGCCTCTCGGAGAGGAAGACGGAAAAGAGAGAGAGCTCAGGCTGGAAGCTGAAGATCAGCCTGCCTCAGCGGATGGGGGAGGAAGTGGGCGTGGCTTGTCTCTTAAAGAAACAGAACAATCATTACACTGCACAGTGACTACTGTGCTCCAACACCTTTCTGTATGTTGGCAGGCCATCCATATATGGCAGGCCATCCATATATCTATTTTATAAAAGTATCTTTTATATCTTGAGAAAATGGGGGCCAATCACATTCAAACTACCACACAATATTTTCTGCTTTTTTTAAAAACTGGGTTACCTTTCATATCTGAGTTATAGCTTTTTTATTCATTCCGGATATGAACATTTTAACAAATACAAAATTTATAAAAACTTTTCCCATCCTATTGCCTATCTTCTCACTCCCTCTGTGTATTTTTGGATGTATTCTATATATCATGGAGACTTTATTCCCACCATAAACCTTGTGTAATGTATGTAGAATAGTGGGGAATATATATATATATATATATATATATTATATAATTTTGTCTTTGAAATCACATTTCATTTCCCTCTCCCTCTGAATTTTACCCTAATGAAATAAACTCATATTTGTGTAGGAGCCAGCCATGAAAAGCTAAATAGAAACAGACCACCCAAAGGAAGTTCTTTACTTCCAACCATTATCACCTGCCAGAGTAGGACTCAGCCATCGATAAATTTAATGGAGGCTTGAGTCTTAGTATTTTACCCTGAAGCAACATCTGGTGGCAGGAAGAACCACAGACTGAGATTACCCGAGCACCACCCAAGTACAGACCATCCAAAGGAAATGACTAACATTCCAACCACTGTAGATAGGAACCACTGTAGATAGGATCACCTGCCAGCGCACTCACCAGGACACCCCTAGACAAATGTCAGCCAATCACGGGTCCTGAACCTCAGAAACTCCTCACCCCCACCTTTACTACTATAAAAAAAACCCAACTCTAACTGAGTTTGAGGCTCTCTGTTTATTCAAATACACTGGACATGAGGAGAGACTGAGTTTGCAAACTTGAGTAAAATAAAGGCTCTTTGCTTTTACATACGGGACTCGGTCTCCTTGTTGGTTTTTAGGGGACTTCCCGGATCTGGGCATAACAGTTTGAAAGTTTTTTACTGAATTACACTGATTCTCTGCAACAATAACAACAAGAGTACATCTTTCCAGCCTCAAATTTAAAAGTTTTTAGATGCCCCTGATTTCCTGTGACAATAAATAAAAATCTTGTATTTAATAGCGTTTTTATACAGTTAATCTAATTAAACAAGGCAAAGTAAGCATGCTGCTTCACATGATACAGTGCAATAGATGGGTAGAGTGGTTATGGCACCTAAAGATGCGCCTGATGTAGAAATGGTGGACTGGTATTTTAACAAGCAAGGCTTTGAAATCCTGACTCAGTACGCCAAAGTAAGAGCTAGGGAGAAGGCTCAGTCAGTATAGCGCTTGTCATGCAAGCAAGAGAACCCAAGTTCAGATACCTCTACTCTTATAAAAAGCCAGGTGTGCAGCAAGCATAGTAATTCCAGTGCTGGACACACAGAGACAAGAGAATTTCAGGGATTTATGCAAATATCCATATATACAAAATAAGTAAAATATCCAAAAAACACTATGGGTGGAGAAGGATGGTTCATACTTGTTTGTTTCATTGCAAAATAGGGCAGCAGTGTAGCAAAAGAAAGTGTGGGAAAGAACTCCCTGCATGCTGTCAGGACATGGTACAAGCATGTTCTCAGGCAACTCAACTTTAAGAAAGAGTAAAACAGAAGCTGACAGCCTAGAAATCAATTCTCTTCCCTCCACCAAGCCGGCGCAGCTCCTGGGAGGTCTTGCTGCCCACCATGCTCCTCCTGGAGGAGACCTGCTTTCAGGACCTTCAAGATGACTGCACTGTATTGAAAGATTACAGATGGTGAACTCCTAGTAAGCTATCCAGTCTCTCTTTGCTAACACCTCATTCTCCATAGGACAGAAACAGTAACATACCAGGAAAGAAACTGAACTTTCCAAATATATCACAATAAAATACAGACACAATCAAGCAGAAAGAATGCGTTCAACAGTTGGTGGAAAGAGTTCCAAAGGCCGATGAATTTTCTGTCACTGTTACTTTCCACCCTAAGGGGTTGATGGTTTTATACCATGTGCTCCCTTAGACAGTGATAACCAATGAGCCCCAAATAGCTACTTTTAAAATCAGACCTAAGCTTGCCGGGAACTTATGACTGGATTAATATTGCTTGTAGTCATCTAAATGTCACTTTGAGAAACGAAATGTTTGTCTTGATGACATCTCCCCCAGGCATATGGCGCTTCCATTAACTCCAGCATCATCTCTGCATCAAAAAAGGAGGACTCATTGTCCTCAGAATATTCATAATTTACAAGCCGACTCTCTGGTCATGATTGATAATTGCTCATAATGTTGAAGGGAAGATCCCTGCACAGATGCTATCCAGTGTGGACGCTTTCTGTAATTACTGCTCATTTCCAAGAACAAAGAGTTCTCTTTGAGGCAAACCCCTAATGACCATGATTCACATATGAGATGGAAATATTACCATAAAAAGATAACATTTGAAATAATTCAAAAAAATAATTCTAAATCATAGAGGAATATAAATTCATAATATTGACAATTTCACCTATCAGGTATTTAAAATTTTGCCTTGTTTAAGACCCTATAATAAAACTGAAAAAAATGAACCTTCGTTATCCTTGAAACTACTGTGATGATTGCAAAATACATTAAAAATCCAAGAGCTATAAAGAAAATCTGCAACCAAATATGTATCCTCAAATATTGATTGTCACAATTCAAAATTATTTAAGAAAATGCCCACTTCTAAAATTAGTTCAACAAACACTCCCTCCATATGGGTTGTACTATGCATCACAGAGCATGGCAATCTTGAAAAATAGGTATAATACTCAAGAATGAAAAAAAGTGATTGGAAAACTCCTTGAATAACATAAGACCACAAAAGATAAGAAAAACAGCATTCTCTGTAATTCACAACTAAAGAGGGAAAGAACCCATGGTTGTAAATATGCATTAAGGAAATCAAAACACATGTGTAAAATTCTTTTAATACCTTATAAATAAAAATGAATGCATAAAACTTACTTTATAATTATGCTAAAGCATAGCAAATTATGTTATGTGGTTTTCATAAGAAAATGCGCCCCAAATCCTTATATCATTGTTTTTCTAAGAATTAGAAAATAATTGCAAGTAAAAAATGAGAATTGGTTTCTTTTCCTAGTTATCAATTTATTTCCTGGAAGACCCAAGTTCAATCAAATTTTCTATGCATAATAGCCATGAAATTTTGATCTTCATAATAAGTGAATTCACTTCGAGTGACCTTTTATTCTTACCCTTGAGTGTCTTTCCAGTTCCAATTAGTAAGCCATATTCTAGCTACATCCAACCAACTGAAAGTATTTGTGCTTGATGGAGCTTTCTGCTCTGGCACCTACAAGCACTGCATTTATCCCAACTCAGCCCAAGAGCCTTCCCTGGTTCAGAAAAGGCCACTATGCACACCCCTTTGGCCTTCAGACTTTGTGTCCAACCCCAAGGTAAATGCTGAGAGAGACATTCTCTTAGGTCCATAAGTCCCATTATTTAATTATTCTAAACAGCAAGCACAAAACTGTCTGAAACTTCTTGCAGTACTAGTCCTGGTCTAGGGACCATAACTTCTTCCCAGAAAGTCCAAACACACTGCCATGCTACTCACTGGACCAGCATCAGGTTTCACTCACGAACACGACCTCCATGCCACCACTTTCCACACCCCTGCATCAGCCACGCCCCTTCTTCCATAGGGCACACAACCCACGCAGCACATGTGGCCTTCCTGAGGGGTCTGATGGTAGGCCACCTGGCAAGCATGGCCCTTGCCACAGAGTCACGTAGGAAACACTTCCTAGGAACTTTCTCGCAGTAATTTGTTAACCTGTCACTAGTATTGTGGATGACCCAGTAAACAGAACTTGAATGAGCATTCTACATAAATAAACTGAATATATGCTTAGCATGCTACCAAAACACAGGATGCTCCTCCATTTTTTTTCTGTATATTTGCTTTGTTTTTTGAGACAGGGTCTCTCTATGTAGTCCTGGTTATCTTGGAGTTCACCACGTAGACCAGGCTGGCCCCAAATCTTACATCTTTTGAAAACAAATAGCTGTAATCTACACAGACAATGTCTAAACAGGAGGAGAAAAATAGTAAAATACATAAACTAATTCATAAGTGCAAAATAAGAGGAAGTTTATATTGCCTTTAAAAACAGTATAATGTATATATGCAGTTGTTTTTCTTTTTTTTCTTTTTACTCTTGGATCTTTTGGGGGGCCCACCACCCAGCTCCCAAATAGTCACATAGAGACTTATTCTTTGTTATGAATGCTGGACATAGTTTGGCTTATTTCTAGCCAGCTTTTATTAAATTATCCCATCTAACTTTTACCTCTGGGTTTTTAATTTTCTCTATTCTGTTTATCTTTCTTTGCTTCTTAATCTGTGGCTTGCTGTGTAGCTCGGTGACTGGCCACTGAAGTCCTCCTTTCTCGCTCCTTTTCTCACTCCCCAATTGTCTCTTCCCAGACTTCTCCCCTTATTTATTCTCTGCCTGCCAGCCCCTCCTATCCTTTCTCTTCCCTCGCTATTGGCCTTTCAGTTCTTTATTAGATCAATCAGGTGTTTTAGACAGGCAAAGAAACATAGCTTCACAGACTTAAACAAATGCAACATGAAAGATTGCAACATATCTTCGCATCATTAAATAAACATTCCACAGCATAAACAAATGGAACACATCTTCAACTAACATTCCACAACAGATATATACATATCTAGAGATCTATATGCTTGGGTCTAACTACACTGAGTGACTTAATGAGGTGATAAAATGTAGTTACTTTTTAAGTAGTTTAAGTTTTAAAGAAATGAAAGTCCTTTTTACCGCACTTCTTACAGATGAATTGGAAATATGCCCCAAACACAAATAAGTACAAATACACATTCATAGCCACCACACCACCTACAGCTATGTATTACTGAAGTTCATAAAATGCAATGCCACAAGCCATTCTGTGATTTCAACTGAATCTGCCTAAATGAAATGTCTTTATAAAGTAACTTATATAAAAAAGTTCCTAAAGTTTTCAGTGTAAAATTGCAAATATACACACAAACACTTGCACACACACACAAGCACAAATGTTTGCACTGTAAATGATCTTAGATCTGGTCAATCAGAGACGAGCTCATAACTGAATTTCAAATAGGAGCATTGAGAGATAATAATGGAGCCAAGGGCTAGTGAAGAATGTGACGTTGAACAACTGTGCAAATAATTATGTCAACACAAATGCATAAATACTCAGAAAGAAAATGATAAACATACTGCTAATTTGGAAGGTAGGATAACATCAGACTTTAGAAGTCATGCACTATGCTTATTTTGTTTTATTAATGCAGAACATGTAGTGTTGTTAGCTTTTGAATTCTGCAATGAAAGGTCATTTTAACAAATAATAACTACCATTTACAATAACCATGGTAACAAGGCAGGGAAGAAATTATCTCTGAATTTTAAAAAGATATACAACAAGAGTGCTTTCGGCCTGGAGGAAAATCTCACTATGTTATTCTTATTTTACTCTTTTTGTGGCAGGTTAGTAAAAAACCTGTTATTGCCTGGAGTTTTGTTACCATGGCATGCCACATCATTGCTGTTCCCAATGTGGACTGAGGACCAGCAGTAAAACGTCACCTGAGACTGTGTGAAAAATGAGACCGCTGAGGCCCACCTCAAACCTCCTACATCACATCTCATGGACCAGATGCCCCAAAGTCCTCTCCTCATCAAAGCTTGAGATGCACTGTCTAGAACATAGGCAACATGGAAATCCTCCAATGGCTGAAATTCCTCCACGACCACCTAGACAGAAGATTCATACACCTTCAGCACTTCATAATCACTGGCCAAGAAGAAAATTGAAGAGACATGGAAAAATCAAGGTGCAATATGAAACATGAGGTAGCAGGCTAGTATCAAAACCCAATCCTATTTCATAAAACTATATGACTTTAAAAAGTAATTGGGCAGCAAAACAGAACCAAGTGCTAATCACAAGCAAATACAGGATTCACAGTATTAAGCAGGTTTCAGGGCTTCTGAGTGAGCATATGGAGCAGGAACTGTGCTGGGTGACAGCTCATGCCACACTGCCAGCCCTTGCCATAGAGAGAGCACACTCCATCGGCCAGCCTCTCCTCTGCTGATCTCACACACACGATGAATGAATTCATGCACAGAAATATTTCGTCCAAAATTAAAAGTCTCTCTACATATCTGTGGCTACTCAGGTCCAGGTTCAGACTCTTTTACTTTGGTAGAAAAGTAACCACCAGTGTGACAAACGCTACATCATGGATTACATGGACCAGCAGGACACCTGCATGGTGGTAAGACCGTTTTGAAGACAGAAGAGAAACAGGAAAACATTCTAAAGAATAATTTCCACATTTGTTTTATGCACTGATTATTCTACTTTTTGTATTTAGGGTTAAGAATACACAGGGATAAGATAGCATTGCTCGGAGACACCGTGCATGAGGTTGTATGGGGGGGGGAGAATAAATTTATCTATTTCTTTTATTTTAAAATTTGACTAATAGGGAAAAATATGTCAGTTACATTATACTTCTCTCTGACAGTCATGGCCTGGAAGCTCATTAAAATTATCTCAACACTTATTTTAACAAGTGTGAAGTAGTAGAGCCCTTGAGAAATGTTTGTATGCGGGTCCCTAAATTCATTCCCTAAGGAGAAAGAAAGCCTTTAATAAAAAATAAAAAAGTCAGCCAGCACAGGGGTGCCCAGTTCTCTCACAGTCTAGGAATGCGGGAGTGGGAAAGATAAACAAATTCCATCCACAATGGCCAATCATTTCCTGGCCTAAGCCTTTCAAATGGCTACACTTTCCCACCTCAAAGTACAATGAGGAAATTAATGCAATCTCGGATGCAGGGAGCAGCTCTGGGTGGGAAACAGTCAGAAATCATCGGTATTAATTTGTACAAGAGGTACGATTGCTTAAAAGTTACCCAGTTCTTCCATGTTACAAAAGAAAGGGAAAAAAAAAAAAACCAAAAAGGCGCTCCTGAACCTAGGGAGGAGACTGGAAAGCCGTGTTTAACAGCAAGACTTCCGCACACATTAAGGCAGCACTCCCGATGCTGGGAAGGGCTGCTCTCAGCTCAGCAACGCAATCCAAGCCATCTTCCCAACCTGGCAGATTCCTCTCATTCCTGGCCCAGGAACAATTCTGTCAGTCAGGAGAGCTGGAGCCAGGCCAACACACTGCTTCAGCAGCCTGCTGGGGGATGGGTGAGGAGAGGGAAGTGTCTGGGCAGCTGGCTTTTGTCACGGAGCCTTCCCTCTTCAAGAGGCTGATAATGAATTTCCTTGACATGATAAAGACAATGTTTTCAAGTGATCAATAGGATAAAAATATCCAAGGTGTGATAGGCCAGTCAGTACATGAATTAAATCTGACTCAAATAGTAAAATGTGATATTCTAGCTGTTTTTCAATTATTTTCATTAGACTAGCTTCAAATGTCTATATGGAAGAAAAAGAAGCTAAGACACCGAGACCTTAATTCACCCACTAGGTAGGTGTTTCCCTCACTTTTAAGGACCACTGGAGCCCAGAGACCCCAGGCAGATCACCCTGGTTCAAGTTACCGAGAGGCCTGGCCACCACCACCACAGGCGGACGGACACACTGAGGCACAGTGTGACTCAACAACTGTGTTCCTAATTTGGAACGCCAACAAGTCCTTACCACTTAGCCAAACTGCCAGAACTCACTCCATGGCTTGAATTGTTGGAGCTTTAAGCACCTAAAAGATTGTGAAATACGGTTTTCAACTATGGAAAACTAAGCATTTGGAGCCATGAATCTGTAACACAAGACACAGAAAATAAAATGCATTTGTCTAAGTGGATAAATTAGTGGATGGCTCATTTTATCACTCATAGTCATCAATTTGAAAACCACATTAGTAAGGTTTGTAGCTATGGACAAAAGATTCCAAAAATAATCTAGACTTTCAAAATGAACCTTCCTTGTGGCTGATTACCTATCCAAACTGCAATGCCTGCAGAGTTCCGAACACTCCAAGTCCAGAGACAAGTTATCTTTAGCCTCCTCCTCAGGCTTCTCAGGAGCCATGTATCATCCTCCTCTGTACCTAACCTAACAGCTTTGCAAGTGTTGGGCAAATCATTGCCAATTTACAGGCAGAGCACTAGGTTCCTCTGGAGCACATTAACTTAGCAGATGACTAGCTCTCATCAACCCAAAAACTAACTAAGCCTGTCGTCCGGTAAGATCTGAGGCATATGGTGGAGATTTCTCCATCCTGCTGTGACCCTGCCCCTCTGGTGTTTCCAAGAGTGTATTTGAAAAGTGTCTTGATGTATGACTTTATTATGTTACTTAAGAAACCAGTTCCCCTTTGAACAGGTAATGTACAGGTAGCCTAAATCTGTGCTACTGAGCCATAGTCACTCATATTTGGCTCCAGAATAATCTCTTGGGCTCTTTTAGATAACAGCTGCATTTATAACAATGATTATGGCACCCACTGTGGGGCTGGGAGAATCATCCACTTTCACAGAGAAGTCTCCTACAAGGAAGTAAGGTACCAGTACAAACTTAATGCAAGCCTCATCTCCTGAGGTAGACTGTAGTGAATTCTTTCTGGGGCTCACTCAGACACCCCTGATGTGGGTGATGATCCACTTGTTTATTCCAAGCTGGTTGTTTAAGGGTCCTATTTGGCAGATATCTTTCTCGTTTTAGTCTTTCAAAGTGCTTGGTTTAAGGTATCATCTATTCTGTTTATTTGCTTTAGAAGCATTTTTGTCTAGTCATTTGGTTTAATTTTTGTTTACTTTTGCACCTCTAAAGACATTTTGGATTCAGTTTGTTTGGTTTGTCCTTTTTAAGACTATTGAAGGCATTTTGGTTTTTGCTTTGGCTTGTCCTGATTTTGTTAGATTTTGGAACACTTTGATTTACTTCCATTTGGCCTTGTCTGTTGACACTCCCCAAATACATAATTCTGCATTCCTCTGTGGCTTCTCCTGCTTACCACAATGTCCTTACCTTTGTTTAGGAATCTGAGGTGTGCCTGGTCAGAAAGAAACCAGAGATAAGAGGTGTCTGTTCCCTCCAACCCAATAGTGTAAGGTGTCAGAGGTAACTGCCTTATAGAGAAACACAAGGATGTCCCATTCCTGGGTCAAAAGGAACTTCGTTGGATAACACAGGAAGTCACATACAGGGGTTCCATCACCCAGTGCTGAGGACCCTTTCATTTCTGTGAACATGCAGGATTTTCCTGAGTCAGTTGTAGACAGTTTTAGGTTAAAAGCAGAGGAAGTCAGTCCCCAAAACAGCACATAAACCTGATCCAAAATACAGACCCTAACTGGCATAGAGAGCCATGCAACTCTCTGGGAGAAAGATAAGAGGGAGGGTCAGACAAGAAATAAAGAAATAATTTTTAAAAACTTTAGAAATTTTATCATAACCCAAGATAAATCCGAGAACAACCTGTTACTCTCATCTCTTCATTATTCCCAAATGCAGCAAACTTCTGTATTAAAGGAAGAGCTTGTGGATTGATTTCAGATAAAAGCTAAAGAAAATGGGTTCTGTGCTAGGTTAAAATACTCCATCTGTAAAGGCCACTTTTCCTTGGGAAGACACACTCACACACACATGTCCTCTTTTTTTTTAACCCTCAGGGTAAATCTACATTAAAATATCTTTATTATACAAGCCAGTGCTAAAATTTCTTTCAGTGTTCAAGTCACAGATCCCCAAGTCCCTGTTTGGTCCGAGTTAAGGACCCTAAAGCTTAGGGGATCCTCAGGCTGCTGTGGGTGCCCATGAGGAGGAGCCATCTCTCTCTCCACTGCTAACGTTGCTAAGGTCCATCTTAAAGCACTGTTGGGTGCTTCCCTGTCTGTCACTCGGCTGATCTACCCAAAGGATGGTTTGCAGGCAACATTGTATCTCTTCGCTCCATTTTTCTAGCCAGAGACACACTTACTGTTTGTTAAGTATGATTGGTACCAAAAATAAAAATCCCCAGGATTCAGCCTGGGTCAGAGGGAACGGCACAAGAGACTAGTTAGATCTAGCACATGTGTGTCCTAAGGCAGTCTCGGGCCACCAAGAGGGCCCAATGGAGAACTCCTTCCCCAGAGGATAACCAACCATTCCTATACTTTCTCTCACCAATGCTCTCACGTCTCTGCTTTCCGGCCTATGCCTGCTTTCTCTAAAGATAACAGCCGAAACAAGGGGAACCCTGCCCGTCTCCTTCCCTATGATGCTCAGAAGAAAGGACTGACTTCCATAATCACTCTGTAGACGAGTCTGAACTCAAACTCAGAGACTTGCCTACCTCTGCCTCCCCAGTGCTGGGACTGAAGTCATGCTACTAGCTCTAGCATTACTAAGCTTTTCTCACAACATAGCGAAAATATAAATGTTCTACCTTTTTGTAAAACTAGGTTTCCATAGATTTCATGCAATTGGATTATGTGTTGTTTGTGTCAAAAAAATACATGATAAACTAGGGACACTGCAGTGTATTTTTTCATTCATTTTTACTGCATACTAAAATTATTTTTTGGCATGCCCAATTTAGATGCATGTGTGCAAATGGACTCCATACTTTTTTGTGTGCTTTGTTGTGGTAACATGGTTGTGGCTTGACATTTTTCCTTTTCAGGATCTGTCGATTTTGTTGGTTTCAGGTTTTTTTGAAGAGAAAGAAATAATGTGAAGTTGGATAGATGAGGAGATAGGAGGAGCTGGGATGGCTTGTGGAAGGGCTTATACAAAAAATAAAATAATAAAGATGTCAAAAAAGATGTACATGTGAAGCTTCATGAATATGAGTATTTTGGTCATGCATTAAAAGACATAATAAATACATACTACTTCATAAACTTGGGTACACCTAACATGTTAAAAACTATAAAATGTTAACTTTGGATCAATTGTTTCAAAAAACCTTAAAATGAGAATTATTCATATAAAGCAACATTATTAGAATAAAAAGATTTTATTAAACTATAAAATCAAATTTTATGTACATAGATCTCAGTAAGGATTCCCTTCAAGAACAGGCTTGAAATAAATACAAATGTCAGTTAAAAGTAATTCTGTTTTTATGAATCATAGGAAAACTGATAAATGTCATGTTTTCATTAAGGCTGGACTCCAAGCAGAACAACAGATCTACAGATTTCCTACTAGATCTTTTGTGCTGTGTTTCCTTTTCAAGGTAACAGGAGCAATAAATTCAACTAACAGCATTCAGAATCTTTGGTTTTTGGGTTTTTTTTTTTCCTTTTTTTTTCTAGGTCATAGTATCAGAAGAATCTTCGGTTTTAAAACTCTATATTATATATATATATATATATATATATATATATATATATATATATATATATATATATATAGTCTCCATGTGCTTACTTTGTTTAAATATCCTTTATTCAGTGTCAAATATTTGTAAGTATGTAAATTAAAGTTGTAAATTGGCCTAGATTCCCTAAGGCTCACAGTAAAACTAAAACTTCAGAGGAAAGTGTCAATTCCACCTTCACCAAACGGTAAGCAGGATTGGCTACAAGTATATAGAATGAAAGAATAAATGAAGATCAAAGAGGGGGTAGTAGGTCAAGTGGCCATTGTGTGAAAACAAGCAGAGGTGGCCAATGGTCCTAGATCTTCCTTTGAGAGAAGTAACGTGAGTCTTTAAATTTAAAATGTAAAAAGTCTTATTGTTTTAAGACAAGAAAAACATAATTATATAATTCTGGTCAAAACGGCACCTCCTTGATCCTTGACTCAATTCTGGCTCTGGGACACGGTCCCTACTGTTTGAGTATATGAATGAATTCTAAGAGGAATTTTTACTTCTGCTACTATTTTCCTATTGGATAGAACCCTTCCTCTTATTCCAAGGACTAGAAGGATGATTTATCTCCATGTTTTTAGTAAGTGAGTATTGTATGTATGTATGTATACAAATACAATGATTTTAAGAATATTTTTACCACTACTGCCTTTTTGAAACAAACAAACAAGTAGGTTTTTCAAGATCCATATCATTGCTGAGCCTATGTAAGACATATTACTCCAAACATTTTTCAGGGGGTGGAAGCAGATGTGAGAAGGTCATTCTAAAATCCTATGTCAAGATTTACAAAAGCATCCTAAAGTTTACAGAAAATCTCAATGAGTTATATCATAATAACATCTGGAACAAATACTCATCATTTTTAATTTTAAAGAAACAGTTTATATAAAATATTTATTAAACGATTAACAGATACTTAATATAAAAGTAAGCAGGTAGCTGAAAAGGAATAAAGTAAAAAATGTCAGACTTAATCCGGCTTTGAATGTCTCACAAACTTCGATGAAAATTTAATCCTATTTTTTTAATATAAACAATCATTTTTAACTGAAAATAGTTTTTTGTATACTATATTTTAATTATGGTTCCCTGCCCCCTAGACCTTCCCAGATCCTCCCAGCCCCACCCAAACCCACATCCTTTCTTGTTCTCTCTCTCTCCCTCATTAAAAAACAAATGGGCATCTAAATAAAAGAAAAATAAAATAAAATAAAAACAAATGAACAGAAAAACAAGGAGTCAAAGCGAAACGCAGAAGACACACATACAGAAGCAGGGCACAAACACTGGCAGCCCCACCAGGCATGGGGGAGTGTTCCCCTTACTCCACAGCTTCTCCAGCATGAGCTGTCATTTGTTTTGTTGATCTTGGCCACTCTGACAGGAGATAAAAATCTCAAAGTAGTTTCCCTGGTAGCTAAAGATGTTGAATATTTCCTTAAGTGCTTTTCAGCCATTTAAGTTTCTTCTATTGAGAAGTCCCTGTTTAGATCTGTACCCCATTTTTAATTAGGTTTTCTTGATGCCCAGGCTTTTAGTTCTTTATATATTTTAGATACTAGCCTTCTATTGGATGTATAGTTGGTTAAAAAAAAAAAACTTTTTTCCATTCTGTAAGCTGCAGCTTTGTCTGAATGACAGTGTCCTTTGCCTTACAGAAGTTTTCAGTTCCATGAGGTCCCATTTATTGATCTTAGTGCCTGTGCTATTGGTATCCTGTTCAGAAAGTTTTTCCCTATGCCCATGAGTTCAAGGCTATTGCCACTTTCTCTTCTGTCAGGTTCAGTGTTGAGGGCCTTATGCTGAGGTCTTTGATCCATATGAAGTTGAGTTTTGTGCAGGGTGGTAAGTGGATCTCTTTGCATTCACCTCAAGGCAGCCATCAAGTTTGACCAGAACCATTTGTTAAAGACACTGCCATTTTTCCAGTGTGTATTTTTGGTTTCTTTATCAAAACTTAAGTGTACATAGGTGTATGGATTTATGTCTAGGTCTTCAAATTGATTCCATTGATCAACATGCCTATTTTTATGCAAATACCATGCTGTTTTTTATACTTTATTATTTTTAATTGAGCTATACATTTCCCCGACTCCCCTTTCTTCCTCCCTTCTCCCCTTCCACCCTTCCCTCTTCCTCCCCCATGCTCCCAATTTACTCAGGACATCTTTTCTTTTTCTCCTTCCTATGTAGGCTCATATATGTCTCTCTTAGGGTCCTCTTTTTGTCTAGGCTCTCTGGGGTTGTGGACTGTAGCTTGTTATTTTTTGTTTTATGTATAAAAGCCACTTATGAGTGAGTACATATAATATTTGTCTTTCTGGGTCTGGGTTAACTCACTCAGGATGTTTTTTTCTAGTTCTATCCATTTGCCTGCAAATTTGAAGATGCCATTGTTTTTTTACCACTGAGTGGTACTCCATTGTGTAAATGAACCACATTTTCCTTATACATTCTTCAGTTGAGAGCAACATGGCATTGTGCCAATACCATGCTGATTTTATTACTATAGCTTCGTAGTACCATTTGAGATTAGGGTTGGTGATACCTCAAGCAGTTCTTTTATTATTCAGGATTGTTTTAGCTATCCTGGGCTAACAAAAACAATTTCAAGTGAGTGTTATAATTATTTCAATCTTTAAGAAATAATTAGTTCATATTTTATTTAAAAAGCACAAAACTATTAGACTTTATAACTGTTAGATATTTTAAATACCAAATATGCTTTCTGTGTTTTAGATATAGCCTCTTGAGTTTTCATTTTAAATTATTAAAAACTATTTTCTAATTTTAGTAGAAAATAACAATAGTATTAATGATGATGATAAAAATATCAAAAGAGGGATATATATATTATATATATATATATTTTCCTCCTTGGCCTCCTTCCCTCCAGCACCCCTCATAGCCCTCCCCTTGCTCCCTATGAGATTATTTTGGTTTAAAAATACAGATTAAAGAAAAGAAAAATGGTTTTACAACAAAAAGGATATTGTATGGTAAGATAAAAATTATTACAAAATGAAATCAGTGAGAATAATGTTATAAGATTGAAGTACACTGAAAAAAGATTGTGAAAATAAAAGTTAAAGAAAGTAAATATCATTAAAATTTCATCTTAAAATAAGGGTTATTAAATTTTTACTGTAAAATTCAATACCTTGAGATAAAATTAATGCTCTATTCCCTGTTTTACAGTAATAAGGTTTTCTTAAGTATTGAACTGTTCTTTGTGGTGTTTACAAAAAGTATCTCAGACAAACAAACACTTAAACATGGCAATAAAATTCAGATGTAATTACAGAGTCTTTCTCAAGGATGAAGATGAAGTCACCAACTGAAGAAGACAGGAAGGACATCACATCCAAGATTCCATTTGATTAGAGAAAAGGGGCTGTCACCAGGTCCCTCTAACCTCTGCTGTACCTCAAAACTCAAGGAAATGGACGTGCAAATTCCAAGTTCTCCCACCAAACATGTGTGGACTTTATCAGAACACATCATGGAGACTCAAAATACTGGGAGCCCATCTCCAACCACACTGACAGTCATGTCCCCCAAGTAGCTAAATATTTCTCTCACTTTTGTTTCTTAAATCCTCCTATAATTAGATATTTTCAAAATTATCTATGATTTTCATGAATATTTCACTTCGTATACTCCTAAGTGATAAAATACTGCTAATCTTGTTTCCAATGAAGCTAATCTCCCTGTTCTAACTATTTGCTTGCCCCAAGCCCCTACCTAACTTGAATATAGTTTTTATACTTCAGAGAGATTCAAGTGTTTTCACTGTCTCTAAGAAGAAATTTTTTTCTCATTATACAGTAAAATTTGGATAAAAGAAATCTAGTTTTTAAACTGACAAAAACATATTTTAAATCTTCCAAAGAAAACTCATTTTGGGGTACCTACATTTTAAATCCAAATTCCCTTTTGTAAAGACTTACTTCTTATTTTATATGCAAACGTGTTTTGCATGCATGTATTTCTATGCACCACATGCATGCCTGTTATCTACAGGGGTCAGAATATGGCATAGAAGCCCCTGGACTGTAGTTAATACATGGCTGTGAGCCACTATGTCAGTGCTGAGAGCCAAACATGCGTCCCTAGCAAGCACTCTCAGCCATGAGTCATGGTTCCAGCCCTCAAACCAAAGTCTCACAAAACAAAAAATGTTTTTCTATTAAGAAAATATACCCTATGTGTGTGTATGTCTAACCAATTAGATTACTGTGTTTCTACTTAGGCTGAAATGTTGTGATACAACAAATTAAACACTAAAAGGTCCCAGAACATGCTCAGTTACTTAAGCAAAGGAAGCTTAGCTCTATTTACTCAAGTTACCACACTCAAAGATTTGTGTTAACTCTTTTTCCCCAATTTATAAAAAAGACATCTATCTACGTAACAACATTCATAACATAACAAGGGAGAATATGATTATAATATTTAATAATATAGCATGCATAAAATGTGATGTTTGGCCAACAGGGAGAACCATGGATTAGAATTTCCAGAACAAACCTTCCTTGTGGTTGATTACCTATCAGAACTGCAATGCTCTGCGGAGTTCCGAATGCTCCAAGTCCAGAGACAAGTTATCTTTAGCCTCCTCCTCAGGCCTCTCAAGAACCATGTATCGTCCTCCTCTGTACCTAACCTAACAGCTTTGCAAATGTTGGGCAAGTCATTGCCAATTTACAGGCAGAGCACTAGGTTCCTCTGGAGCACATTAACTTAGCAGATGACTAGCTCCCACCAACCCAAAAGCTAACTAAGCCTGTCGTCCGGTAAGATCTGAGGCATATGGTGGAGATTTCTCCATCCTGCTGTGACCCTGCCCCTCTGGTGTTTCCAAGAGTGTATTTGAAAAGTGTCTTGATGTATGACTTTCTTTGTTCTGTTACTAATAAAAACTTGAAGAAATCGCCACCACATTGGAAGGTGCAATCTAAATCTGTGTTCCTGGGCCATGGCCACCCATATTTGCTCCAGAATCAAACTATCCCCTTTGAGGTAAGAGTTAAGAGAAGTCTTTAAGGCCAGGTACACAGAATAACAAGAGTGAGGGATGAGAGCTGGAAGCCTATGCACAGCGTCCACTCCTCAGAGCGCCCTGTCTTCCTCCACAAAACAGAGATAAATACAGGAGCACAACACTTCACAGGATTGTCACCAGAAGGTGGTGGTTAAGGAAAAAAGGAATGACTTTGTAAATCCCGAAGGCCTATGAAACTAGGAATAGACAGGGACAATTTGCCATGATTAGACAGCTGTCTGTCACTTTAATCCCGCACACCCAACAGCTCAACCTCCAGATAAAACCATTTCTGGATTTGATGGTGTGGGGCTGTGTTGTTAAGGACCCTGAGAGATAACAAGCACTGATTGAAGTAAAAAGCTTGAGAGCTCCGGGAGGCACTACGTGGCTTGCAGCTGCCTTCTTCATCACCTCTTCCCAGGATGGCCGAAGGAAGTGCTAATAACTAGACTGTCACCAAGTATGAGATGGGGGAAAAACAGTACTGTAAAGTGACTTAAAAGGAAAAGACAGGCCCAGGGCTCCAGTGTTATGATAAAAAAAATCATAATAATAATAAATTCTTGTACCTTAAATTCTAATGTTCAGAACACAACAAATTTTCATTTTCTGATATTTTTTTAATTTCAGACAATCATCATGCCAAGATCCCACTCTGGCATACATCTTGCCAGAGATATGCTCGAGCCTTAGATTCAATCCCTGGCACTAGAGAATAACAGTTATTAATAAAACAAACCAAAAAGAACTTTTTAAAAAGGAAAAGAGACAGACTCAAATACTGAGTGGAAACTTTGATGGAGGATAAGATGGGGAGATAAAGAAAGAATTTCCTTACACTGTGTAAATAAATAAACAGCACAAACTACTCAGTGACAGGAAGGGCTTCAGTCCAGTCAGAGCAGCGCTGGGAATAGAGCCATCTATCCCCCAGTCACTGATAGAATCACTGGGTATTCTCCCCAGCCCCCTCCCCACTCCCCACTTAATGCAAGGGACAAGTCTAGACAAAACACAACACACCAGAGAGCACTCTCTGGGGTTCACTTTTACCTGTCTTGGGACCCAAGTAGAAAATCCCGATCCAAGTAAAATTACTCCCAGTAGATTGGCTTAGAAATCATGACTTTTTAAACCAGTTGCAATCTGGGGCTTTAGGAAAAGGATTGCATTATCAGTTTTTCTACAACTGTCAAGATTGGCAGAAAAAACTAACAAGCTAAAAATGATGATCACACACACAACTCACACCCACCCACTGGCTTTTAAAGAGAACTAGCCCACTATGAACAGTCATTTTATTTTTAAAAATGTAACCAGATTATTCTGAATTGTTGCCAAACGAACAGGAGCAAAACTGCCATTGGTACTGGGTTCCTGGCATGCATATCCGGCCTGCACTTTTTATTAGAGAAGAAAGTCTCCTCGAGGCAAAAGGCAATAGGATTTATAGTAAGTACTCTAAGTTGGAAAATCAATTTGTATGCAGCACTTTTGTTTTGTACTTTGTTTCTCAATTAGTCCCACCGCCAATGTACTCTTGGCATTAATTTGCAACTTGAAAGTTACAATTCAACGGAAAATGTAACTCAACCAACATTCAGAGCGAGGAATTCTCAAGGCTCCTTTTCAAAGCCTAACCCAGCAAGCCTCTCGCAGCGCCACGAGGCTTAGGACTAAGGCATGGCTAGATCATGGCTTCCCTCCACCACTCATGACCCCTTTTACTGTGACAAATTTTTATATGACCCTGGGTATACACCTATGTAAAATAAGTATACGAGTCAAACATTTACTGATAATAAATCATGAGTTTTATCTTAAAACAATTTGGGGGCTAGAGAGACACCATGGCTGCGAAATGTCCCAAAGGACATGGGCTTGGCCCCCAGCACCCACATCCAGAACTCACAACCACCTTTAATTCCAACTCCAGGGAGTCCAATGTCCTCTCAGGTCTCTGCAGGTATCTGCATACACATGATATAACACAGACAAGCAGCCATGCACATGATTCCTCCAATAAAATAAATATTTTGTAAAAAAAAAAAACTTTTAAAACAAATGTTGGTGCATATGTACGCAGAGTTTACCGCTTACTGAAGAGGAAAGCGAGTGTGCACACTAAAGAGATGTATGTACCTACTTATTTCTACATAAAGAAGGAAAATCTGATTAAACATTTAGCACTGCAAGACCTACAGTATCTTCTGCATTTTTCAAAACTGATCCATAGTTGTTCTGCTTTACAGCTGTCAGTGCTGAGAATACCGTTTCACACACATGCGTAACAGCAACCTAGGAGAGCTACATTGAGTCATTCCAGAAATTGTTGGAAATCCCAGCCTAATCCCAAGCCAAAGTTCCTCTCATGGTTTTCATGAAACTTAAGTCAGCATTTTTTTTTAAAAAAAAATCAAACATTTAATCCAATCCAAAGTGATACAAACATGATACTTAAATAAGGAATGACTGCAAAATTAGTAACCTTGCTTTCTGTTACTAAACCATTGTGTTTATATGAGACCAGAAAACTACCTGTGTGCAGCTAAAGCACGCTGGTTCAAACCATGTAATAGCCATGAATTGTCACGGGTTGTGATTTGTTTCTTTTGTTTTTTTTTTTTTTAACTCTTTTACTCTTTGTTCTTTGGGGGCCCACCACCCAGCTCCCAAATAAATACATAGAGGATTATTCTTAGTTATAAATGCCCAGCCTTAGCTTGGCTTGTTTCTAACTTAAATTATCCTATCCACCTTTTGCCTCTACGCTTTCACCCTTCTATATACTGTTCTTTAGTTCTTATTCCGTGGCTTGCTGTGTAGCTCCTCTCCTTCCCCTTTTCTCTCTCCTCTCCTCTCCTTTTCTCCTTCTATTTATTCTCTCCACCTACCAACCCAATAGCAAGGTCCTTGCTATTGACCATTCAGCTCTTTATTAGTCCAATCAGGTGTTTTAAACAGGCAAAGGAACACAGCTTCACAGAATTAAACAAATGGAACATAAAAGAATGCAACACATCTTTGCATCATTAAACAAATATTCCACAGCCTAAAAGACTATAACACATCTTGAACCAATCTTCTGCAGCACTGAATCTGGCCCAAGGCACTGGCACTGCATGACAAAATGGTGTGTGATGCATAACCACGTGTTCAAAACCAAGGTGCAGTAAAGCTGCACAGTGCAACAAGGACAATCTTGGCAAAGAGACATTGACTTCACCATACATTTGATGTAGCATTAATTTTTGGTCATGGCATGTTCCAAAATCTATCACCAAATCGTCCACAAGATCCACATTCAATAAAACAAACTGACACAGGGCCCCAATACAAAGTTTAAGAAGCTGGGGTCTACATCACCCCTCATTCAGAACCCTCACTAGCTCTGCACTGTTTAACTACTCTAAGGTTCTTCCATATCTGTAAAATATGTAAAATGGAAACATTATTGAAAAATTTAAGTAAAACACAGAAAGAAAAAAAATTAAGGTAAGATTTATCCCATCACCATAGGCTTGCCTGTGGCATTCTGGAGAAAGAAGGGGGGTGGGTGAGAAGGTCCAAATAATACAAGAGCCCTTAAAAGTTATCAAAAGTGTTGGCTGGCTGGTCTTTCGGTATTTCATTTGCAAGTGCAAAAGATTGTGCTGAACAGCCTGGAGAGGGGAATATCCTGAGGGCACAAGTGTGTCGATTACTCAATTCAGGGATGCAGGAGCCAGGGAACTGGGGAAATCAGGCTCCTGTAGACAATGACTGTGTTCTAGTGAAAATGTCGGTAAAAACAGAGAACCAAAATGCTGGAAGGCCTCAAACCAGAAGAAGGAAAGAACAGGAATCATCTTCCTCCCACTCTATTAAGGATAATCAATGCTATCTTTGTGACATTCTTGTCACCAGGTGCACCCTGGAGACATGACATACGTGAGCCTTGAATCTTCACAAACCATCCATTAGTGGTGCTCACAAAGGCTCCTGTCTGATTGGACATAACTCTCATCCACCAAAAACCACCCGGTAGACAGTGCTTACAGTCAGGTCCAGGCAACAGGTGTCAACCAAAGGCTGTGTGACTGCAGAAGCTGAGACAGTAATGGGAGGAAGCCTCAATGAGGATTTTACAGTATCGGTTCTCTCATCTTTAAAACGAGGCAGTTTCTAAAGTAAGATCACTGGTGCCTGTGGTGAAGCTAGGCCGGCACTATGTGGCCCTGAGCCTGTGCCTCTCGATGTGGGGCTCACAAAGTCAAACGCACACCCATGAGTCTCTAGAAGTGAGAACTCACAAATCAAAACCCACAGCACACCACAGGTGTAGAGGGTGCTGCTAGGAAGTGGCAGCACAGGCTCTGCGCCAGGACCTTTGAAAGGGTTTACTAGCTTTAGGTTACCACACTTCACAACAACTTCTCCTGGCAGGACAGATAAGGAAAGGAGGCTCCCAGACGGCTTTGCGTAGTCTGGAGAAGGTAAGAGGAAGCTCCCATATCGCCTGCTCTAACTTTGCACCCAGCACCCAGCACTGCTCACAGTGCCTGCTAGAACCTGAGAGGTGGATGCCGATCCATGCAGAGATGAAAAATAAATCTCAGAGGAAACTGCCTCGCCCAACAGACTGCTAAATCTGTAATTCCTGTAGCTATTCGCTGCCTTGCAGATTCCCCAAATAACAGAGTATATCCCAAACACAGTTCATAAGACTTTCTCATGATTCCAGATACACATATACACCATGCAGGAATTACAAAACCTTGCAGGACATACCTGTGGCTTTCGAAACAGATGCATTTGCTGAGATAGATGTGTGTGTGTGTGTATGTGTGTGTGTGTGTGTGTGCGTGCGTGTGTGTGTGTGTGCGTGTGTACACATACAGATATATTTGGAAGAACAAGGGTGCCAGCTGAAGAATTTTGAGCACACACAGCTTCCTCCTTTGACATAAATTTTTTAAAAGCCTCAAAACAGCCTCTAATAATGGAACATAATTGGCAGTTCTCTGACATAATATGCTTTAAAAGTTTAATCACAGTGCTATGAAATGTGTCCGAAGACATTTTGTCATTAATCCAGAGAGGATACAACAATCAATATTTTATGTTCATTAAAACATTATACCATAAAAACTCATCTGAGGCCTATAGAAAATTAATAACTTCCACTAAGAAACACTACAGCATCAAAGAAAAATAAAAATATTAATTTCATAGGACACTAGAAAAAGAAAACATTAAAAAATAATTTGTGGATAGTCTGATTAGTTAGCTAGGAAACCTCTGAAAAAGACTGTAATCAATAAAGTTGAGTAAAATTACCAAAATCCAAAATAAATTAATAAAAATGGATTCTGCCCCTTAACTAAGGATTATGTATTAAACAGCGTCTCAATAACACCAAGGCAGACTTGTGAGAGCAAATCGTCACTAAGATTAAGAAAGCAACAAGCCTTTATGACAAGATCATCTTTATTTTTAAAACCTCTAAGCTGCTTAGCTGTTAAAAATAAAGAGCTGGAGAGGCGGATGAGCAGTAAAGAGTGGAAAGTGCTCTTTCAGAGGACCTGAGTTCAGCTCCCAACGCTTGCATTGAGCAGTTCATACCTGTGTGCTGTAACACACACCTGTTACAGCAGTTACACTGCCTGTAACTCTGGCTCTGGGCGATCTGATGCCTACTTCTGGCCTCCAAAGGCACCTGCACTCATGTGCACGTGCACACACACACAAACACACACACACACACGATTTTAAAAGAAAATCAATCCTAAAATACTAATGAATGAAATATTGAAAAAGATGAGTTGTTACTATGCAGCAACCTTTCTCCCTAAATTTCCAGGATTTGCATGTCATCTGTATGTTTTCACCTTTCCATGCTTTTTTTATAATGCTAGCATGTCACACTATTAGAATTAATAACAAAAACACACACAATTTTCAGATATGATTTTTAGTTCTTCACGGTTGGTCTTTAATCCAATGCCTGATCTTTTCATACGTCAACACGGTTATTAGAAATGGGTTTAAAGGCACAAGACATCATTCCATCATTTGATCAAGACTGGGCAGCAGACAGAGAAACAGGAAAAATGTGACTTGATTTTATTTCTTCCCTGAAACCCAAGATGCATGAAATTTCAAGAAAAAGAACACAACCGGGTCCAGGACGTCACACAGGCCACCAGCCTCTGAGTAAAGTGCCCAATGGAAGTAGAGAGTAGTTTGAACTCTCAAGTGCATGTTAAATTCTTGCCAAACAAACAGCAGGAAGGGCGGGCAAATACATTCATTTTGAAAGTAAATATTAACTTAATGAGCCTGGTGACTGGAAAACTGATTTTGCTCTCTTGAGACTTTTACTTGCCTACTCCTTCTCATCAAAAAGAGGGGGAGAAATGCATCTAAATGGCCCCAAGAAGAACCTAAAATCACTCCTCATGTGGGGGCACCCACATCTTCTCAACACAACTAGTGTTTTGTCAAAAGCAGAATACAACATAAAAGACCTGTGTACACTGGAGCCTGTCAGGGTCACAGCAGGGAGCAGCATGAGGCCCAGGTCTAGTTTCAGAAGCTAGAACATCTCTATCTCCTGACTGAAACATGCCCCTTCCTCCCCAGCTTGTACCCACCGTGCACCCTCTAAAAATACTACATTAGCCTCCATGGGAGGACGGCACGAAAAATGCCCCTATCCCAAAGCACCAACCCAGAGCCTGGCCCATTAGAGTTCAGGACAGAGGAAGCTCAGCAGCCGTGAGCTCTGCATGTCTGCCCTAGAGGAGACAGTGTCTCCTTCACCAAAGTCAGGCAGCCTTCAGAACAAAAGAGAAGACCGGTCAGCCTATGAAACTGGGGCCCGGGGAAGAGAAGGAGGTAGAGAAAGGAGAAGAAAATTTTCAAACAGGTCTATTTCTTTCTTCAGCACCCACAGCTACCAGAAAACAAACAAGAAAAATAAAAGTAAAAAATAAATAAATAAAAATAATGCAACGTCTCTCCTCTTTGCTTACTGAAGTCTTTCATCTTTCTTTCTAAATGGAAATGATGCAAACTATCTGCTTATTTTCTCTATAGCTATCCCCGTCACAAAGATTCCAGCTGCCATGATATGAAATAATATAATGGCAAAGCCCTTTCATATGCACGAGCTAAGAATCCATGTATATATTCAGAACTTGAAGGAAAATATATTCACTATTAACCATTCTGCCTTGTCCAATGAAGGCAATCTATACACACCATCAAACGATCCAACACTGCTTTCAGGACCTGACAGTTAACGCACCCTGGCATCTCTCATCAAGCCTCCTCGTTTGACCCCATCTGTAGATCGTGCAGCTGCCACCCAACAGTTAACCCCCACCATCTTCAGAGCTCTGCATCACAGACATAAATGTTATCAAATAAAATACGTTTAAAATTGAAATCTGAAATGAAACCCTCTGGTTTCAAAATAACTAATCTGTCAAGCTCTCTCCAATATCATTTTTATTGATGTAATTATTTCATGTCCTCAGGCCTTGGTTTCCTCTCAATAGGCTGGGTGTAGCTTGATTCCAAAAACTGTCCTATCAGGGTTGGAGAGAGGGTTCAGTATTTAAGAGCACTTGATGCTCTTGCAGAGGACCTGGGTTTGTTCCCAGCACCCACGTGGCAGTTCACACCTGCAAGTTGCTGCAGTTCCAGGGTATCACTACCCCGTTGTGGCCTCCTCGGCCCCCTGCATGCACATGGGACATATAAATTCAAGCAAATATTCATACAGATGAACAAATAAATAAATAGGTAAAGCTTTTGTGATGTCCTATTTACTGCAAAAAAAATCCATTCAGTTTCTTAAACTTTTTTATTGAAAACTTTTGAAGACAATGTATTTGTTCATGTTTTCCCCTCCAATTTCTATCAGATACTCCCCACCTCCTTACTCACACACTTTATGTTCTTTCTTTTTATCTTTCTCCTTAAAATAATCAAAACAAACAAAACTGAAAATCAAAGTCATCACGCCTTGGTTGGGAACAGCTACTCAAACGCTGGGATTGCTGCCAAACACAGGTAGTCTCTATGAGAACTCCGTGTCCTTTACAGCTGTGTGCCGTACATCACACTGTACCTATGCAGTGTTTCTCCTGCAGGGCATCCAGAGAAGATGCTACTCCAGGGGTGGACTCCAGGCAATGTGGTCAGAGTAATATGGGGGATGCAGAACATGAGCACAATGGCTCAGCCAAAAGTGAGGTCACGCAGTCAATGTCAGTCACGCAGGCTCTCATATTTTCATCTCCCAGTAACTACTCAGAAATCCGTGGTGCCTTTCACAAAGTACATGTTTGCTTTTTTCTCGCTATGACTAAAGCACCTTTGGTTGCACATGTAACACATCATTTAGACAGAGTCACGAGAACCTCCTGGGGAAATCCCAGACCAATTAAGGCGTCTGGGCATAGGCCATGTGTTATCAAGCCTTTTGCACACCTGAACCCAAATATCTAATGACCCAAGGATCCTCATTTGTAAGACTTAATAGTCTGCCTTTTAAGGAGGAGAGGTGAGTACTATGGGACGTTCTCCATCACAGCCACTCAAAAGCAATTGAAAGCGAGCCAGGGAGCTGAAGAGGAAAGCCAAGGACCGCCTATAACACAAAAGGATTTGTAATTCTGGCCGTGAATGACTATTCCTAAGAAGAAAGTTTATCTCATCAATCTTTATTTCTTCTTTATCCACAGTTCATCTAGATTAATGAAAAATGTTTTTAAGAAAATAACAAAAATTCATTATATCTGACATAGAATGTTTTCCCTTTGTTAAAATTTCTGTATAACTAACTGACTTAGGTTTTCTTTTGGTTAAGGCATCGGACTATTAATTTGGCATCAAAGGTATACACTGTAGCACTAAGAAAACCCTAACCATTTTCTGAATCAAAACTCAGACATCGCGTTCTAAAATTAAGTCATTCTAAAAAGTTCAGCCTGCACGTGAGTGTAACAACACCCATCTTCTGTTTCTTCCCACTACGTCAGCAGCAGGTATTCAAAGGGGACCCCTGGCCATTTTCATCACTTGCACACACTTAAAGGATACAAAAAGCCCCAGCACTGACTCTGGCTACCTCCAAGCATAGCATCAAGGTTTGAGTAGAGTCAGGCCCTGAAAGGCCTACATCCCAATCCTCAGGGGATAGGTAGAGAGCTCTCTCCCTTCCCTCTCCCCTCCCAAGAGCCACTGCAGCTTCAGAGCCCCGGTGCCATAAAACAGAATAAATAAATACCCAGAGAAAACTAAGTTAGAGTTACCATCTGGCCTTAAAAGGAGAACTAAATTATAGGGAGATATTTCAGTTTGTTTCCATCAAAACATATGCTATGGTTGATAAAGATGATGACTGACGCATTCTCATTGGCAAATCCTGGGATGTCACAAGTTTGTGGTATTCTAATTACAACTCTCTCCCCTTCTTTCCCTTTCTAAAGAACCATTAAAATACACTGAAAGACC
>PVIU01009056.1:0-13275 GCA_004026605.1 Ondatra zibethicus | reverse complement strand
TTTCTATACATAAATATATGTATATATGATTTAATATTGTACAATTTGGACTAGGTATTTTAAAAGTATAGGAAGAGCTGGAGAGATGACTCACCAGCTAGAAGCACCAGCTGCTCTTCCAGCAGACCTGGATTTAATTCCCAGCACCCACATGGCAACTCACTACTGTCCATAACTCCAGTTTCAGGGGCTCCAGTGCCCTCTTCTGGCCTCTCTGGGCACCATACACACACATGTTGAACACGCATACATGTAGGCAAACACTCATACTCACAAAATAATAAAATAAATTTTAAACAATAAAAATATATGAAGAAAACTATCTCCTTATTTTAAAAATTACTGTGTAATAAATACTACTGTCATTAAGTCACATCATTTGGAAAAACATTTTAAGAAAATCCCTAGGCTTATGTGCTCTAAAAAGAAGTAGTTAACAAAATAGCTAATAAAACTCAATATTATGAAAAAATGCTAAAACTAAATAATAGATAAAATAATGAGAAATAACCATATATTAAAAATAAAAAAATAAAACAGACTCACCAGGGGAATGTATTGCTTTTATTGTTGTCATAAAATGTTGAAAATGCTCATTTAAGAAACGTAAAAATATCAATATGGCCTTAAAAACGAAATCTGTAAAATAAACCTGCTGGTTCAAATGGTGTGTGATTACATCTTCAGAAATGTGAAACTTTGAGAATAAGAATAAACACATTTGTTTTCATTTTAGAAATCAAATGTAGACCACAGATTCAAGACCTGAGAAATTCCTGAGACTCCTCACCCTTGAGTGGCCAATTCCAAGAATCGTGTTTGCTGCTAGGAGATTACACAGACACCTAAATGGGTGTTTCAAACGCCACCTGCTGAAGAAACACCCCAGGCCAGCTTTCCACACACACAGCTGAGGGGGGCAGGAGGGGAGCACTCACCCTCACAGAGACACAGCTGCAGTCTGGGGATCCTGCTCAAGGATGCTGCTTGGGCTTTCGATGCCTGTTAGCTCTCTTGTCATCTCAAAATGAAGGTGACTAACTCCCCCAACTGTCATACATTTTGCATTTCATGGCATGTACTTCCCCTCTGACTCGGTACAGCACTACTCAGACATTCCAGCCACTGGCCGGGAGGAGACATAATTATGGTAATCATGTCTACCATAATTAGGGAGATGCAAATCTGATCAAACATTTTTAGAATAGAAATCCCAAAAACACAGAAAGTTTTAAGCATGCAAAATTTAAACTAAATTTCCAACAAGAGAATTAAGGAGAACTAAGGTTCTTTTTTCAAATGATGCAAGATGATATATTTGAAATACAATGACTTCTGGACTTCTGCTATAATCAAACAATAGTTTGTAGGTTCCTGTGCATCTCAGCTAGGCTTACCATTGCTGTGACGAAACACCATGACCAAAGTAACTTGGGGAAGGAAAGGTTTATTGGCTTATGCTTCACATCACTGGAGGAATTCAGGACAGGAACTGGAGCCAGGAGCCGATGCAGAGGTCATGCAGGAGTCCTACTTATTATCTTGCTACTTATGGCTTGCTTTCTTACAGTACCCAGAACTACCAGCCCACCCACAATGTCTGGGCCATCCCTCATAAATCACTAAGAAAATTCCCTACAATCTGGCCTGCAGCCTGATCTTACAGAGGCACTGTCTTAGTTGGGGTTCCCTCCTCTCCAATGACCCTCACTCAGGTCAAGTTGACATAAAACTAGGCAGCACACTGCGATCCACAGCATCTAAGGTGAAAATGTATTCTGTGATTGGAGCAATAAAAGCTGAACAGCCAACAGCTAGGCAGGAGGAGATCACAGAAAGAAGCCAATGAGACCTGGAGGGAGCTGGACATACAGAATGAAAGAAGGTAAAAAGCCATGTGACAAAACCTAGATTAATATACTTAAGTTATAAGAGCTAGTGGGGCAAGCCTAAGCTAAGGCCAAGCTTTCATAATTAACAAGAAGTCTCCCTCTCATTATCTGTGAACTGGTGGCCCAAAGAAAAACCTGTCTACACAGACATGATCACAGAGAAAAAACAAACAAGATAATGCAGAATATTCCTATAAGACAGAATAAGACTGAAAAACGCCATGGGAGGCTGCCTGATAAACAACTCCACATTTACCTCTCTGAGTCCAACTAGATGGAGACCAGGGTAAGCGCATATCCAAAGACTGACACAAAACAGGCATCCATAAACACTGGATGCATGAGTCTTTAAAGAGGGGACGATCATGACAAGGAAGACACTTGGGCAAGGCTGAAATGGAGGAACGATGGAGTCGTGGGACCAAAGAGGAGCTGAGATAAAGCAGGTGACAGTGACATCACTGAACTGACAAGGAGGCGGCAGAGGCCATGATAATGAGGGCACCGGAACAGGGATAAATGTCCACCAGGCACCGCGAGGCAGGAATGGAACTGACTGTGAAAAGCCTTGAAAGTCAAGCCAGGAAAATGAACTTGAATTTGTGGCTGGCAAACACCTTTAAAGGTGGGGCTATAAGAACACAATTTGTACTGGAGATCTTACATCAGGCTGCCACAGGAAGGAAGCCACAGACAGGATAGTCAGTCAGAAGACAACCACAAGGCCAGGCAAGAGATGCCGAAATTGTGCGTCCAAATTAGTGGTGGGAAGCAAGGGGACCCAGGGAAAAGAGCCAAGTCAGTGCTTGCATGAGGGGCTGGAGAACTTAAGGCTCCCAGCCTGGAAATCACACAGCTGGGAAAGCCAGTTTCTAAGCGAGAAAGTGTAGGGTTGTGGACCACAGGAATTACTAATATTTTGTGTACACTGAAACCAGGATGGCTGGAGAATACAAAGGCAGAAACATCTAACTGTGTAGCTGGATATCCAGTGCAGAGTTTGGAACAGGAAGCTGAGCCAGACACTCTGGTGTGACTATAATAACAGGGTAGCCAAAAGCAAGGCACAGACGAGACTCAATGAGAGCATGAGAAATGATCTCAGAGGCTCCTGTAACAAAAGAAAAGAGGGTGAGAAAAGCACGGTCAGAGCCTTGGCGAAAGTGCTAGGAAAGGAGGTGACAGAAAAGACAGAAAGGAATACAAGAGTGGGAGATGTGGGCTGGGGGACAGGAGAGAAAGTGGCCTGAAGCAGGAGAAAGGGAACACAGAGAGTCCTCTAAAGTCGGGGCTGGTGTAGGATGCGTCTGTGGGAAAGCAGTGAAGTTGCTAACAAGACTGAGTACTTTAAGAAAAGAAAGGCTGCAAATGTTGATCTCTATCCACTAAAAACTCACAGGTCTAAGTTTTGACTCTGATATTTCTGAAGTGACCTTATTTAGGAAGGAGGAAAAAACATTGTTGCTAATATAATTACATTAAGAGGAGGTTAGCCTGGAGCTGATCAGGCACCTGAGCAATCTGAAAGATGCCAAGATTTTGTGTGGGGGAGGGAGGGAATGAAAAAGTTAGTGCCAGTGCTTGCTATGCAGATGTAGAAGGATCCTGAGTCCAAGGATAGGTTACATAGTAAATCCCAGTGGAAGGAAGAAGGGAGAGAGAGGGGGAAGGACAGAGGAGGGAGGGGGAGAGAAACAAAACACTTTGAGGGAAGATGACATAAAGAAACCAGAAGAAACCGGCATCTACAAGCCAAGGAGAGGGAGCTAAGGAGAGCTCCTTCTCTCGCAGCTTGTAGAAGGCACTAACTTTGTCAACATCCTGATTTCAGACTTCTGATGGCCAGAAACGTGTGCTGTTGAAGCCACCCAATTTGCCTCACTTTGCTCAGACAGCCCTAGAAAAGACATCCTCTAGAGACAAGGAGCAGGGCTGAGCGGAGCAGGAAGGGCTTAGCAGCACACAGGTCAGTGACACAGCTCACAGACGAAGGGCTGGCTGCTCAGCTGCTTGAGGCTGCAGCAATAGCAGGAACTGATAGATTTATTTGCAGAGGGATTTCCTCAAGCAGTCCCTGGCAGGCCCTGGGTGAGAGGAGAAGATGACAGGTCAAAACCCACGCTCACAGAGATTGCAAGTGATGGGCAAAGGGGTACACCACTGAGAGCGCTGTCAGGAGACAGAGGTGCCCAGGGTGGGAGGAAACACGGCAGTGGACTGGTGCCAGCAAGGACGGGTGAGAACCACAGAAATGCGGGAATGAGAAGGGAAGACTGCCCACTTCCTCTAGGAGCTAGGTGAGCAGGAGGTGGTTTGGCGCTCCAGGCAGTGAGTGTGGACCCAAAGACACTGGGAGGCCATGACAGAGAGAGTTACAATGACTGGAAAACAGAGTGCAGAAGCATCCCCGCACCCCAGCCCGCTGTTCTCATGAAGTCAGTTGTTCCTGCAATTATTATCTCAAGCATTATGTCATTATATGAGTAACAGGGACCATGCTCTAGACTGGAAGTTAACATAGGTGTACATTGTTCCCATCTATCTGCAAGAATTATTACAGTCAATATATATTGTAAGTTGGTCTCTAAAATATACTTCTGGGTACTTACAGATAAGATTTTATAAATGAAGATTTTTATATATTTCAAGAGTGAAATAGGTGAAAAATATCAACATCAGTCCTGGAAGCTCCTGCGGATTACAAACATGACAAAAGCAGGCATGGCTAGAAGGCTCAGACATTGTGAGGCTTTTCACCACAAAATAAGAGATGAATTATTTGGAACGGAATACCATCCTCAAAATGAAACACTTCACATCTCAAAGATTTATCTCAAGCATTAAAGTTTTTGTACTTCTCACACAAAAGCGAAGGAGAGTCAGCATTTTGCAGCAGCACAAAACAGAACTATACAGCTTTTCTCATTTAATCAATAACAACTTATGAATTGCTGTAACTTCAGAAGTTTCCAATCCTTTCTATGTGAATTCATTCATGTTTACTGAAGCTTTTGTCTCCAACATGCAAGACTTTGTATATGTTAGTTTTGCATATAATAATTAAATGTAAACAATGCATACAATTATTGAACAATATTAGTGAACAATAATAATTGTATTGTCTTATCTTTTGTATATTAGGCATCATAATTAGTCAAAAAAAATCATTAAAAATAAAACTGAGATTCCGTATGAAGGCATGGTGTAGGTTTACTGCCTAAAGAAGAATTAGTCACCAAGACATTCAAAAGTTCTACAGAATCTCACACACTGACAGGTGATCACAGTGTCACCACCAGGCCCAGTAAAAACAATGGCATAAGAAACCAGCTTTCTTTTACCTTCTTTCTAGTTGGTTTGTTCTCCTAGTATGTACCTATTTAGTTCCTTCGTTTTAGCCACGTATTGCACCAAACCCTGGGGATCCAAACTTCTTTTGGTTGTGGAAGTAAGCTTAAAACTTGAAGGGGGAAGAAAATCTTTGGAAATCCTAAAACTGGTTAGTTCATTCAAAAGTTATAGATTCAACTCACAGTTCATAAACTGGCTACCATTTTAGTCAGGGTCCAAATAAATGCACAATGAAGGAAGGGCTGATGATCATCCTGAAAATTTCTTGTCTCCAACTATGAGGGGTTTCAGCCACACCCCTACTACCTATCATCGCAAATGTCTGAAGTCTTCAATACTTAACTGTAAACTAGCCACATGTAAACACACACACACACACACATAAATATACACACACATGATCTACTTTACATAATTTCTGAATACAATTTCATACTGTTTTGAAAATCAGCAGAGTATCACAGTCAGAGAATAAATAACTAGTGCATATTTTTTCTCCGTCGTTCAAGGTGAAACATTCACACACACTGGAAAGGAATCTTCACACCAATCTCGGAGTAGCACCCACACTCCTGTGGCCAGGCACCCTCTGGCGCACCCTCTGATAAGGAGCCTGAAGCTCATAAACTCCAAGTAAGGAGAGGGCAGCCACACCTTGCAGCATAGCTAAGATACTGACCCAGCCCTCCAGCTGCAAGATCCAGTCTCACATGAATTCCGAGAGACTAGAGAGACTGGATTCCAGCATGAGGTGAGGGAGGAAAAAGCCAGAAACCCATGCATTCAAGAAAACTTCTACTAGACAATAAGAAAATGATCCTCAAAAACCTGTTACTCCCCATCATATGAGCACATATCCAGCTCCTCTTAGATTCCAGTAGACTTTTTAAAATTATTTATTTTATTCTTTATTTTATGTACATTGGTGGTCTTGCCTGCATGTGTGTCTGTGTGAAGGTGTCAGAACCCCTGGAGTTGCAATTACAGACAATGGTGAGCTTCCTTGTGGGTTCTGGGACTTGAGCCAGGGCCATCTCTCTAGTTCCTCCACAGGAAAGTTGCTGGCGGAGGTAACTTTGCTACTTAGAATCCTACACTAGAGCCCAAAGCACTTTTGAAGAGTGCAGTCTAACTGTTGGTTTACAAATGAGAAAACCAAGACTAAGACTACATTAAGAACTTGCCCAAAAAGCTAAGAAGTGGCAGATAGAAGCGATGACGTCTTCAGCTCATCCCTCTGCTCCTGCAGCAGACAGTTGCTCATTCTAATGCACACTTACTGAATGGGAGCCACATGCAGTGTGCCCAAGGGTAACCAGGGTGAATGTGGCATCCCATTGGAGAGGATAAAAAATGGTGGATTTCAAATAGTACTCTCACCATCTTAATTCAAAAATCATTACACAGTCTTATATGAAATTTTAGTGGTATATCTGAAATGAAATCTCCTCCCTAGCCTTAATTTTTAATTGAAATCTTCCATCGCCCTTGTAGCTCTTCCAACTAAAGAGGGTAGATTATCATAGTTAGCACATCAATGAAGATGCCCTTGGTGACAGCAGCGGAGATGATATAAACTCTGCCAGTTCCAGCATGCCAGATACTCTTATACTTTAATTTATTTAATCCATTCAAGCCATCTGAAAGGAAGCTGCTAGCACTGTGCAGACCTGTGCAGAGAGGAGCAGTTGCTCAACTGCAGGTGTATTAGCATCGGCCCCTGGGCATGCCTGCATCACCACTGCCGCTGTCCTCCTAGATCAAGACCTTATGCTTTCCTTAACGAGTAGAAAATTACTCTGACCCTCTGCATCATAATGTGCTAATCTGTGAAATGCCAGGATGGGGAAATGATGGCTTCTGCCACTCTTCTGGGTCTAGCATTCTGTGACTTTCTGATTAACAATGTTAAAAAACAAAAAGAAAAACCTCTGTGCTATGAAAGAAGGAAAATACTGTGTGGGAGCTGGTGATGATTTTGTTCCAAACAGCAGAACTTCTGATTCTACAGAAGTTTCAGAAATAAGATTACAGGAGTATTTGCAGCTTGTGACATCCTTATACATACTTCTCTGTCCAGACTCTCGGGTTTCTGCGCTTGTTTACACAAATGTACATGCAGCTGTGAGACAGACTAACACACAACACAACCACGGTGTATAAGCAAGAAAGGAGGCGTTTTGTTTGTTTGTTTTGTTTTCTAATTCCGTACAGTGACAGGAGGAGCCTATGAGGACATGGAGAAACATGCCTTGGCTTAAAGGAGAAAAGGGTATAATAATGGGTTCTGATTTTAAAACCTGGAGAAAGAAGCAAGGATATTCAACAGTGGTTATCTGGATAGCAGGACTGGAGAGTTTTAGCCTCCTCTCTTTCTTGAAGTCTCTCTTTATGTAGACTTAAATTACTTCCATAATTATAGGGGAGATTTTTCTTTATAAAGAAAGAAAGGGTGCCCAATAGTCTCACTCTGACTCCTCCTGAATAAATACTCTCTTGAAAACAGATATCTCAGTAACAAAACGGTAGAAATTCTAGAAATACAGGTTTAGGGGAAACTAGTAATATCTACTAGGATGGAAAAGGAAAATTTCTTCTCTTCCTTCAAGACTAGAGGAATTAAGCTTAGGAGGACATTCCAGGAACGCTGTTTGGGAAAGTTGTTTTGAACTCCAGTAACCCACTTTATTGAGCTCGGACCAGGAAAGTCGGAACAGGTGCAGCGATGAAGCAACAGACCATGAGAGCCAAAAGGCGCTGGCCCCATCCAGAAATCCTGGCCTGCAGCAGGCTCGCCCTGAGTGGCCCTCCCCGTAAAACAGGACCAGCACGTGGCCAAAGGGACATTCCATGAGCACATATGTCCTTGCCTCACTACAGTGGAGGAAGGGAGGACTGCCAGCACCTTTCATGGAATCTGAGCGTGTTAAACAATCAATGCCAGCGACTCTATGCATTCATGAGGCTGTGGGGTAAGCAGGAGGTGCAGAAACATCTATGTTTACATGTAATTACATACAATGTATACAACACAGCCCGTTCGTAACATCCACATGACTGGCTTTATATGTGCACCATAAAATATTTCCCTCTACAACACCCTGGAAACAGTAACAAAAACTCAGGAAAGTACAATTTTAAAATCATATTCAGAATGCTTTGTTACATAGGAATGTAGGCATTTTTTTTTATCACTCTGTAGAGAGTGAAGAGCGACCCAGCTGATCCAGAAAGAGCAGGGAAACAGAAAAAACAGAAAAAGTCACCTCCTCCTTTGGGAGCCTTGCAGACCATCTGTGGCATCGGCACATCACACCCTGATTTAGCAAAGTCTGCAAAGGAGCCTCACTGTCCAGGTTACCGACCGCTCTGGACTCGCCCCGCACGTGCACGGCACAGTGGGCGCCTCAGGCTCTGCTCTACCGTTAGGAAGGCGACAGCACAAAGGCCCGCATGTGTCCTTTGTTTACTGATTCAGACACACCTCTGATGATCACTACAAAATTCAAATGACTATTTGAGATTGGAGACTAGCATAGAGCAACAAAAGAAACAAATGTTGTCTCTTGTTAATTATGGGTTTTTTCCTGGTTTCTTAAGTTGTTTTTTCTGTTTCTAAGCACAAAGTTGGCTCCTAGGATCTCACCTAACAGTAAATAAATACACCTTTACGTGAGAGGAAGAGATTTGGCCTACCTCATCAAAGGTGCTGTCATCTTTCTTCAGAGCTAGGAAAGAAAGAGAAAGGAGACCGTTATTGTGAAGCCTCCCAAAGAGAATCTAAGTCCCAGGGAAGAGAAAGGGGGTGCAGTACAGTGTTTTCATCTCAGAAAGCAAAACTGTGCCCCCACCTGAGTAACGGTGCCATGATATAAATACAAAAACTGCAAATGAGAGCAGGAACAGCACAGCATGCATCTGTGAAAGACTTTTCATAAATATGTAAATGAAGCATTCTCAGAAATAAGGAAGAGAAGCCCGCATAGCTTTCACTACCGCTTCTTCGGCAGAACATGCTTTAATGGAAGTATAAAAGGAACACAAAGTAATCTCACACAAATTCCCTCTGCAGCACCTGGTGTTTGCTCCTGTGTGCTGTGTGGACCTCCCGAGCCACTGGTTAGGATGACAAACACTCTGCACAGTGTCAAGGTGATATCTTAGTGCAAAGGAGAGTTTGAGCATGGTAATAAACCAAGCATCATCAAATGAGCACTGTGTGGCATAAGAGACATAATTCAAATTTTAACATCATGAATTTTACAGTCAAGTGTTTTCAAAGAACACAAAGAAAATGTTTCACAGAAACTAACAAATACCTCGGATATATCTTAAATACATTTAACCTTGGAAATGAAATTTTATCTGACTCTAAAGAAAAAGAAAAGAATACAACAGGTAGCTGTCAAATACCGATTAATTATGTCCTGTAGTTACAACGTTTCATAGTGATGAAAAGGCACAAAATAGCTCATTTCTATGAAACTACCAGATGCAGAAATGTTTCAAATCTACAAAATCCTGCCTAGGTGTTTACAGGCCTATACTAGATGGTCCTAGCCTAGATGAAAAGGCTTGGGTATCCATTGCTTGAAAGGTTGTGCTCTGATAAAAGCAATGAAAAGCAAATTATTCTGGCAATTAAGTTCTGAGAAATTAATAAGTCTAAGCAGAAACTCCTTAGCAAAAAGTTATATACTCTAGCTTTGTGGTGTCCGGTGTGGTGTGCTGCCATGCGACTTTTGAGACAAGGTCTTATTCTGGAACCCAGTTCAGCCTGGAACTAGCAGAAATCCTCCTGCTTCAGCTTCCCAAATGCTGGGATTACAGGCTTGAGCCACCATGCCTGGCTTTCTAGTAATCTTGAAAATATTGCTCTGCTTTAGATCATAAATTCGTCTTACTGAAAGTCCAGAAGAATGTTGCTGTGGTGGTCAGCCAGCAGGGTGCAGGCTGGCTAAGGCAGCTAAAACACTTAGCACTTAGTTCTTAGTCTTCCCCTTTTAGCCTAAAACACAGTGTGCACTTTCATCATTAGGTAGCAAGTTGCCCTGAATAGAAAATCAAGGACGGTCCTTGTCCCAGCCTCAAGGGCTGCTCCTGAAATCAGCCACATGCATATTTTCACCTCAGATTTGTCACCTTACACTAAACCTGAAAGAAGGAAAGGAAGAAGACCCTAGATGACTCTACTGACTAATTTTCACCAGAATGTAACTCCTAATCTCAAAACTCTCAAGCCCAGCCAGCAAAGGTGAGTCTTTTAATTAATATGCTTGTCTGGCGAGGTCATTACCAAACATTAGTGACATAAATATAAACAAGTTTCTCCACTTGTCAAAAGAATGAGTATTTTAGACTAGCGCTGCCTTCAAACACGAAGCACCATAGGAGCACATAATTGCAGCTCCAGCTCATCCGTCCATCAGTCAGCAATTGAGGAGCCTTGCAAACGCGTGACTCAGAAGACAAGCTTTCGAAAATATTTTATCTACTGTGAACACTGCAAAAGTGCTGGAAGTTTAGACGCCTGTTTTCTCAAGCAAAGGCGTCCTGCGGCCAACGCTGTCCCCTCGGGGTCTGGAAACAAAGAGTGAAGGTGAGAAAGGAATGAAGTGGGGTGAGGGGTTCTCAAACATTCACACGGGCCCACTTTCCCCTTCTTAGCTCTGACAACTTCCCACCATCCTTAACTATACAGGGTGGATCTAAGATCAGATAGAAAAGGGGGAATAAAGAAAAAATTATAGGTGCATTTGATAAGCAACAAAGGAAGGCAGAGTCTCTCTCCTGAATAATATGCTCAGGCCCTGAGTACCACAGGGAAGAACAGATTTAGACTCAATAGATACCTTACATTGTTAGATTAATACCTGACACAGTTTTTTCTAAGTATTGTATCCTTGCCCTAAAAAGCAGTTAATGGTAAAACAAATACCATGGTGTCCTTGCCAGATAGCTATCAAGTCACTGATGATAAACTCTGACCTACACATGCACACAACATCTTGTTATTGATTACATTCCCTGATTGTCATTAATCATTTATGTAAATGTAAAACCACAATTGTCCTCAAGGATATCGTGGGACAACAGGCAGATTGTGCTACCCTGGCTTAACAAAAGGATAAATATTAAGTCATTTAATATGATCAGACAGTCTATCTGGTCCTCAGTTCAGACACAACTCCTAAAATGCTTCCAGCTCCTCCCCAAGCACAGAGGCGAGATACTGCGGTGTCCTCCACTGGCAAGTTCACTAACCTCCACTACAGAAATTTCCCACTGAATGGTGGGACTGCCCATTCACTAGCCTGTCTTCCAGCCACCCTGTTCCTAACTGCAAAATCTAGCACCAGAAAGCACATGGTAATATGTGGGGTTAGCGAGTTCTACCTCAAAGGCAAAGAGAGAAACTCATAACTTGATATACACTAGAGTTTTCATAAATAAAAACCATATGTATTTCTATGTAAAAATCATAAACACAGATTCCATTGCCATGATATCCCCTCTCCCTGCCCCTCTCTCATGCTAGGCTCAGAGCTCAGGGTCTCACGCATCCTGGGAAAGCTCTTACCACTGAGCTAAACTCCCAGCCCAAATTAAAATCTCTTATCGCTTCTTCGGGAAAGAATACGGGACAACAGTTATAGTGTGTGTCTAAACTTTTAACTTTAGATCTCTCCCTCTTCTCAGAACGGCTCATCATTGACAATCAAATCTAGAAATGCACACCTATGGCAGAAGGCAACAAACCCACAAGAATTCAGCCTAACCACAGCTTCCTCTTTTCACTAACCGCATCCTTTAAAGAAATGGCATACATGGGTTCGTCTCAAATATCAAACATAAACTTCCTTTCTCTGGGGAAGACTCCAAACATGTGTGAAGGAATGTCATAGGACCCAATCATACAGACACCTCACAGCCTTCATCTGCCTGAACCTCCCTGCAAACTCAGGGAATCTATGTGAGTTCAAGTCCAGCCGGGTCTAGAGTGAGTTCCAGGACAGGCTCCAAAGCTACAGAGAAACCCTGTCTTGAAAAAAAATCCAGGGGAAAGACATAGGTTGTAGTAGAGTTCAGCTATCTAACAATGAAGCTCCTGTTTGCTCAGCTAGCCTAAAAGTGGGAAATGGGAGGGAATCGGGTTAGAATAGCGATTCCTAAATAGTGACCACACTGACGTCACTGAGCAGGAAGCTGTGAACACTCGCTGTGAAATGGACGGTTGACCGTAGAATTCAATTACACTCGTCTTATATGGGAACTACAGCTACACTGGAGTCACTGCCTAGCAGATGGCACACTTAGAGCCCTGTGCTTGAAACCCAATGTGTTTGATCTGACCTTTTATAATATAGTAATCTCAGATCAGTTATGTTTGGGGAAGATGGTAACAAAGTTAACATGATCTATGATGTATGTCAAATTAAGCATTATTACTTTTTGTATTCAGAACTACTGTTAAGAATAACCATTGACTGCATATCACATGCATTGTGTACTCTCATAATTTTCTAGGTAAATGATTAGTGATTTTTTTTTAATGACTGAACAATGATAATGGACATTTCACCATATATGAAAGCTACACCTGAAAAGGAAATAAAGTCAGTATGTATAGGTAAGAGGCTCTCTCGGATGTGCAAATGAAAGGGAACGCATGGTACTGTTGGGCTGTCCAACAGGAATAAACCATGTATTCTTCTACCTCTCCATGAGGGGGGAAAGCCAGCGGACAGGAAGGGACAAAGAGAAATCAGAAGAACTCTCAAGAGCTTCCAGTACTGATGTCCACCATGCAGCAGATGAATCAGATCACGTTACTCTGTCTTGCTCAGTCTCCACAACAAGCATACAAATGTGTGGAGGTGAGGATGCAGGCCTTTAAGAGGATTACTGGTTGCCCAAGTCAAGAGATGGCCAGGCCCAGCTCGGTCCAATTCCAAAACCTACCCTGATTTCCGGATGTTGTAGTACAAATCTGTCAGCACTTCCCTTTTTCTTGCTTTCTATAGAGTCACGC
>PVIU01009055.1:0-78818 GCA_004026605.1 Ondatra zibethicus | reverse complement strand
TCCCCCAAGCTCTCCCCAGTCCTTCCCTTCTCACTTCTCCTTCCCCCTCTCCCCTTCCCTTACCCCCCCTACTCCTACCTCTATCCCCGTTCCCTAGCTTCCAACTTTTGCCTGGTGATCTTGTTTGCTTCCAATTTCCAGGAGGATCTATATATGTTTTTCTTTGGGTTTACCTTGCTATTTGGCTTCTCTGGGCTTGTGAGCTATAAGCTTAGTATCCTTTGTTTTATGGCTAGGGTCCACTAATGAGTGAGTACATACCATAATCGTCTTTTTGGATTTGGGTTACCTCAGTCAGAATAGCGTTTTCTATTTCCATCCATTTGCATGCAAAATTCAAGATGTCATTATTTTTTACCACTGAGTAGTATTCTAATGTGTATATACTCCACACTTTCTTGATCCATTCTTCCATTGAGGGGCACCTAGGTTGGTTCCAGCTTCTGGCTATTACAAATAATGCTGCTATGAACATATTTGCACAAATGCTTTTGTAGTATGATTGGACTTCTCTTGGGTATATTCCCAATAGTGGTATTGCTGGATCCTGAGGTAGGTTGATTCCCAATTTCCTGAGAAACCACCACACTGATTTCCAAAGAGGTTGCACAAGTTTACATTCCCACCAGCAATGGATAAGAGTTCCCCTTACTCCACATCCTCTCCAGCATAGGCAATCGTTGGTGTTTTTGATTTTAGCCATTTGACAGGTGTAAGATATTATCTCAACATTGTTTTGATTTGCATTTCCCTGATGGCTAAGGAAGGTGTCCACGGGGATATCCCCAGCTAGGTACTTGGGCAGCAGAGGAGAGGGTGTCAGGACTAGCCTTGTCCCATTGTCATATTGATGAATATCTTGATCACCACCATAGAAATTTCGTCCGATGGGTGGAGATAGAGACAGAGACCCACATTCACATCAGAGCAATCGACTGAGCTCCCAAGGTCCAGTCGAAGAGCAGAAGGTGGGAGAAGATGAGCAAGGAAGTTAGGACCGTGAGGGGCTGGTCCACCCACTGAGACAGTGTGCCTGAACTAATGGGAGCTCACCAAATCCAGCTGGACTGGGACTGAATGAGCATATGATCAGGCCGAACTCTCTGAATGTGGCTGCCAATGGGGGCAGATTGAGAAGCCATCAACAATGACACTAGGACCTATCTCTTCTGCATGTATTCTCTTTTTGGGAACCTAGTCTATTTGGATGCACACCTTCCTAGACCAGGATGGAGGGCTGAGGGCCTTGGACTTCCCACAGGGCAGGGTACCATGCCCTCTTAAGGAAGCAGGGGAGGGAGGAGTGGTGGGCGGGAGCGGGAGGGGACTGGGAGAAGGGGAGGAAATGTAAATTTTTTTGAATAAAAAAATAAAAGAATTAAAAAAATTATATAAAAAAAGAAATATTGCAAAGCCTGTTTTGTACCTCATAGCTGTAATTCCAGGTTTGGGATTCTGAAACAGGACATTCACCAACAGTTTAAGGTCAAATTGTGCTGTAAGTGAGACCCTATAGCAAAAAGGGGGAAAATAAATAAAATAAACAAATTGGTTTTTAATAGTTAAAATGTTTATCTGATATTGATATAAATACTATTTTATCATGGCACAAGCTCATTTTCTTGTTTAATTCCTTAGGTGAAATTGGAGAAAACATTCGCCTGTATAAGACATAGAGTCTTGTAATTTTATTTGTTTTCTAACCTTTTTATTAATTTAATTTTACTTATTCATAGATGTCTGTCTAGTGTTAAAATCAGTGTCATACTGACTAGATAGAATTAAACAGGCAAATTTTCTTGTTTTATATTCTGTAAAGTCTTAAAAAGTAACAATTAAGCAAAAAATTTTCAAAAGATGAAATGCAAATATCTGAGAAACACTTCAAGAAATGTAAAGGATCTCTCGTCATCAGGGAAATGTAACTCAACACTACTTTGAAATTTCATATTACACAAGTCAGAATGGCCAAGATCAATAAAACAAATGACTGCCTATGTTGGAAGGGATGTGGAGACAGGGGGATACTTAATCATTGCAGGTAGGAGTGTAAGTTTCATAACTACTATTCCAATCTAGACATAAGCAACCACTTGGCCACCTTCTATCTTGCCGTTCCTATTAAAAATGGATATATTCAAGAAAAACTCTCACTTGAGAAGTTTAGGAAGAAATATAAGACCAATTCATCATTTCTACAGGATTAACTCTCTCTCTCATTTTTTAAATGAAGGAATCTGTTGCAGTCTGCCAATAGAGAAAGGCGGGAAGAGGAATTAAACTGGTTTCAAATACTACTAATGAATATGCTTTGCTGCCTTTTCATAGATTTTCCTAGTTGATGATTCTTTATTTCCTCTTTGCTTCAGGGAATATTAGATTATTTAAATATCTTATATGCCATTTAGATATGTTTAATCAGTATCAGTAGAAATTGTCATTATTTCTCATCATAATGTCATATGAGAACAACACCCTTGTCATATTTCTTCACTCTGACCTCTGTTATGCTTTACTTTTTCACTCTAATGATCATTGCAGTGTGAAAAAAAAAGAGAAAACAAATCACAATCATCTTCAGGCAATTGGTAAGAAAAGTAATCTGCTTACTTTCAGATCAGATGATGGAATTACTCTTTTAAAAATTTAAAATAGGTTCTTCTTTCATACATTATAACTAGTTTTGCTTCTCCCCACTTCTCCTAGCTCACTCCTAATTTGTCTCTTCCCCAATGAATTCTTTCTCTATTCCCTCTTCAGAAAAGAGCAGGACTCCATGAAGCAACAGGCAGATAGGACGAGGCAAGACATTATAAAAGCCATCTTAGTGAGGCTGGAAAAGGCAAGCCAGAAGGAGGAAAAGAGACTCAAGAGAAGGCATAAGAGACAAATATATACCCAGTTCCACTATTAAGAGTTTTACAAAAGCACCAGGCTAACACCCATAACATATATGCAGAGGACCTGGTAAGAACCCTGCATGCCCCTTGCTTGTTTCCATATCTGTGAATGAATGTGAGACTGGCTTAGTTGATTAGTGGGTGATGTTCTCCTGATGTTCTACAACCCCTCTGACTCCTACAGTCTTTCTTCCCTCTTCTGTGGAAAGGAGAAGAACATGGTGGAGACCTCTAATTTAGACTCTCTCTTTGCAGAATGCCTGGCTATCATCATTGCACCCCACCCCCTACAGCTCTCTGATGATCTGAGCATCATTAGAATCATTTCATTGATTTTTTTAAAAATATTTTTTTCAGTCATGTTTGGTTTTACCTTAGATCTCTGGGTATCTTGTCCATCCAGTTTTTAGTTTCTGGCCATCCAAGCAGTGTTGGGCCTAAGCTCCCTCTTTTATATTGGGCATCAAGCAAATCAGATATTGATTGACCACCCTCAAGTTCTGTGACACCACTGCAGCACATCTTGTTGTCAGTACAGATTATAGGTAGAAGGTTTTATAAGTGGGTTGGTGTCCAGATTTCTTTTTCTGAAGCCTACAGAATACCTGCTCAAGTGAAAGAGACTAGGACTTTAGGTGATGGCTCAATGGAGGTATTGGTTCACCTTTTCTAACATTCTGTGAGTTGAATAGAAAATAACCAAAAATTGTGGCCCTGGTATAAGTTTTCAGAAAGCAACTTTCTGTCTTAGCATCAGCCTAGTTTGTTTAGAAACCTTCTCAACCAAGCATCTCAAATAACAACTCAACCATATATAACCTTGTCTCACCATTGGAAGCCTTTTCTGGCTACAAAAGATGTCCAGTTTAGACTCCATATTCTCCGTTATAAGGAGTCCTCACTAGTGCCAATCTCATAATTCCAGGAAGTTCTATTATACTAGGTTTTTTCACTACCTCAAAATGCTATCCAAATCCAACTGTCTCTCCCTCCACTCTTTCTCTAACCATCCATTCCAACCTGATCTCTTCCATCTCCACCTGTTCCCAGTCTACTCTCAAAATTTATTCTCTTTCCCCTTCCCAAGGAGATCCATCCTTCTCCCCATACCAACCCCTCTATACCCAACCTCTCTTGGTCTATGAATTGTAGCTTCATTATCATTTACTTAACAATTAATATCCACTCAGAAGTCAATATATACAATATTTGTCTTTCTGGGCCTGAGTTACCTCACTCAGGATGATTTTTTCTAGTTCCATCCATTTCCTTGCAAATTTCATGATGTGACTTTTTAACCACGAAGTAGTACTCCATTGTGTAAATGTATCACAGTTTCCTTATCCATTCTTCAGTAGAAGAAGATACAGGTTCTTTTGCAGTTTATGGCTATTATGAATAAAGTTGCTATAAACATAGTTGAACAATAGTTGGGCAGTAGTCCTTACAGTAGGATGGATCATCCTTCGGGAATATATACTAAAGAGTATTACTATGTCTTAAAGGAGATTGAGGTAGATTGAGGTAGTTTTCTGAGGAACAACCACATTGATTTCCACAGTGACTGAACTAAATTTCTTTTGACAGAGGTTTCAGTCCTGCCCACTCTCACAGCCATTCAATCCCAAATAAACACACAGAGGCCTACATTAATTATAAACTGGTTGGCCTATAAGCTCAGGCTTCTTATTAAGTAACTCTTATATCTTAAATTAACCCATAATTCTTGTTTGTTAGTCACATGGCTTGGTACCTTTTATCAGTGAGACATTCTCATCTTGCTTTCTCTGTATCAGAGTATAAGATATAAAAATATATAATTTATTTAATAAAACAATATATCACCTAAATGTTGAATTTAAGTTTCAGAATATGTAAAATAATCTAAGAAATTTTGTTTAAAAGGACAATAAATAGTTTATTTATTTAAAAGATACATTTTATATAAAATCTTAGATTGAAAACCTTGTACTTCCAATTCAATCATATCAAATTTTTGAAAAATTTAATCATGGCATATTACCAGAGACAAGGAGAATATTTTTTTTCCATTTTCAACTTTAATATAGAAAACTATATTAAAGTTTCTTCAGTGAGATTTACTTATACACTCACAACTCAAGAAAAAAAGTAATAATTGAGCACTAACTACCAGTGCACACAGATTTCTATTTCACATTAAGAACTGTAGTCATTCTTCTATATGAGTATAACAGGTAATTCATTTCTCAAATTTGCTGTTGATTACAAAAACAAATTTGGAGACTAAACAGCTGGAATTCAAATGAAAAATAACCTATGTTCTGTAATAAAATATTCATTTAAGATTTATAGATTATGAAATCATCATGCATTTTACACAGAGTGAAAAATGATTACCAAGACAAAACTCTTTTAAAATGACTCATCTAGTGGCATGTGTAATTTGCAAAGGAAACAAGAGACTTCTTAAGGCACAGTGGGAAGTCAAAGCTATTCATTAATTTGTAAAAAGGCAAGATGCTTTTAAACTCTGTGCTCAAAGTAAAACAATTTAGAGTCTCAGATGTACCTGGCGTCTTCATTACACTATTTCTCATATTTAATAAAAAAACTTATGGGAATCCATCACACACATAAGGGATTCTCTTACAACAGCTTCAGAGACCTGAAACTGGAGTGTGAAATGAAAATTTGAAGGCAGTAGAAACTAGCATCCTTTTTTTTACTTTTTCTTAAACTATTATTATACATTTTTAAAACACAAATGACTATTATATAGAAAAAGTACACATGCTTCTTAGTTTGAAACTGAGTGGATATATAGTCGGGGTAAATAGTGATTTACTTATCATTTGTTGATAACACAGTTGTTTGGTAGCTCTGAACTCTGTATGGGAAGCTATCCCATCATGACTTATGAATTCTGAAGTAGTTTGTTTCTGTACTTTCCTACTTTAGCAGATGAAGCCAGCCCAGATTGAAAAAGTATAGCTACGCAATTTTTGATGTCATATTTTAAAAATAATGCATGCATTAATAATTCCCCCTTAATAGTAAGTGCTTAAATGGAATCATTTTAATATCAAAGAAATAAAATAGGATTCTATTTCTGCTTCATTTACAGCAAAATGACAAAGGTTATGATTTCACCCATTACAGTAAGGATCAGTTCATTAAAATGTTATTATAACTCAAGATGATAATTCTTAGGTTTTGAAAATACAAGATTCCTAAGTCCGAAATCATGTTATATTATGTAATTTTCTTTAGGCTTTTATAAAAGAGATTATACAAATAAAAATGAAAACAGAAGCAGCAACATTAGGTTTAGAGCTGTATTTAATAAGAAACACCAAAAATGGTTTTAAGAAACAATTGCTGGCTATGATATAGATCTCTATTTATATGACTTAAATATATGATGATTTAAGTCCTTAAGATTGAACCTCAAATTCTGCTGTAATTATAAACGTGTGTTTCTTTTATCTGAACAGCAAGAGGACTTGTCAGGAAGTAATTGTATCCAATTATCCATTTGTATCCAATATTAGTTATAATATTAAAATATAAATTTGTTTTCTGTATTTAAACAAGCAGCAATTAAGACAAATATTCAGCTTCAGAAATGTGAATGTAACCTTGTTTTGTTTCTTCAAATACAAATGTCATGTATGGTCAGTATAATTAGTTTTTTTTAATAGAAAAAAATATCTCTTAAAACAATATAGAGGCACAAACAGTAGGGATATTTAAGCTAAAGAAACCTACTATTAACAAATTAGTAGAAAAACCTACTATTAACAGAATTATACTAAATTCTTATTTAGACATCTGGAAATCTCCAATTAATGGAGTACCATGCCTCTAATGTCCTATCTACATATCATATATACTGGTTCTGGCCTTATTAGGCACATGTAAGAATCAAATAAAATACCTTATATAAAACTTTAAGCATATTATAGGTATGTGAATAAGGTTTAGTTGGTAGATATAAGTCATATCATTTTGAAAAAACAATAATAGTAAGGAGAATATTGAATAGATGAATATGGTACCTACAAGATCTTAAAAGTGAATACTTTTCTAATGATATTAAATAGTTCTAGTCAACCATACCTTACTATTAGGTGTAACCTTGTTAAGCTCCTGGCTGACAGCTCTACTTAGATAATTATTATTTTATTTTGGATTTACCTTAAACTAATGTAGCACAAAATATAAACATGATGAACAATGTAATTTTCTTACATTGTCTATGCTTTGAAGAAAATTCCAAAGTTTTATTTGGAAATTTTGTCTCTATAAGTTTATAAATTTAAAACCTTGATATAAAAATCGGGTAAAAATATTGTATGATAATTTTACTGCTATTTAGAAGTATGGACATTCTTCAGTTGGCAAACCACTTCCTTTAAAAACATGTAAACTACAGTTAATTTCCCATAATTCATGTAAAAAGCCAAAAAGTAGTGGTTTAGGCCTGTGATCTCAGCACTGGCAGAGCAGAGACAGGTGGATCCTTAAGGCTCCCTTAACAGCCAATTTGCCTACTTTTATTGTTTTTAATACAAAGTTCAATCTTAGGCTTTTACCAATGAAGACTTGGGAGTCAGATGCTAGGGTGAAAATATGCTAGGTCATAGAGGCAGAGGAACAACCAACTAACCTTCCTCCTTACCTAGCATTTCAGAAAGACCCTTCCCCTCCCATTGCCCCAAACCACAAAGAACCACAAACTCCTAGTCCCTCTTTACTACTTCCTGTGCATTTCTCTTTCTGTTTTTCAGAATCCCTCTAACTATCTATGGCTACTTCATGTCAACTAGCTGCTGGCTCCACCTCTTGACCCAAAGTTGATTTTATTTAATTAATGTAATCTCAAGGTTCACAGTGTGATTAAATATGCTGCAACATTTCCCCTCTTTTAGGTTTTTAACTCTGACACAATAAAGCTATATACAATAATAAGAATTATGTTCACAATAATAATAATAATAATGTTCACAATGTCCAGTCCATTAGTATTTGTCAACTTTGGATAAAACTCTCTAATTTATCTTGGTGTGTCCAAAGTTTTGAAACTAGATCACTTTCTATCATATCCTGTATTACAAGCCTAAAAATAACTTCTTTAGACATTAAAACATTTTTTAGATAAATGACTTCAATTTTTATATCTCTCAACCTTTAAATTTTACTTTTTATGAGTTTATTTATTATTTGATAACAACAAGCTGTAAAATTATAACTATTTAGTCTTCAGTAGCATCAGAGACCTGAGAACAATAAAATACTACCTGAGAAAACACGAAGTGCACAGCAAACTATTTCAAAAACTAAAGAAATGGCAGATACATTTGACTGCCTTGGCAATGTTGGAACATCTGTCTTCTGCCCACAGGCCCAGAATATTTGGCAGACCTTTTGTGAAGCAGGAATTGTGAAGGACTGGACAATCTGTCTTGTCAGAGTTCAGCAGTTGATTACATTTGTGCTCTGCCTGTCTAATATGGAGAGCCTAGTGTTAGCAGTTGAGGCAAGGGAAGTTTCTTTCCCAGTAACTAGGTTTGTCACAATTAAAGCAAACTCCATACAGAGGTTATTTGATGTCTACTGTCTACTTTAAGGGAGATTGATGCTTCCAGAGACGGACATATCTTACTGTCATGAAAAGCCTTATGTTATAAAACATCTTAAATGCCATATTCTGTAGGTTTCTGAAGTGTTTGAAGATCAGCTATCTATTTAAAATATATCTCTATTTAACTTAGAAACATACCAAAGATGATGATAAGCTTGATTGTTACAGGTGACTAATTACTAATCTACATTTCTTAGTTATCTTAAACATTTTTTAATAGTAACTTTCAAGACTATATTCAAACTAAATTTTTAAATGAGATGCATATGTACAATACCTAAAGAGGAGTAGAAACATATATCATATAACAAAACTAACCTTAAAGTTATGTCAATATACAGAAATTCATACCAATGTAAATATTTGAGACTAGTGGTTAGTTTTTTTAAACATACATTCAATAATCTGCCTTTTTATTCTCTAATTCCTATATCACCCTCTTCTTTCCATCCCCCATGTCTCCTTTTACAACACTAGATAGGAGAGAAAGAAGAATAGAGGGAAGAAAAAAGAATAAGAAAGAAATCTTTTAATGCAACCTCTTTTGTTTCTTTTTCTCCCTGAGCAACACAACTTACAAGCAACCATCCTAAACAATAGCAAATATCCATAACACACCAAATGACCAAAACCCACCCACTCCACCACTTTGGAATGTGGATGTTTTGTTCTTAAAATTGCTTCCTGTTGTCTGGGGCAATGGGATATTCAGTGTACAGTGAGAAAATTGGGATAATGGTCAAGACCTGGCAGACCTAGCTATATCATTTGTTGTTCAGTGTTTTTGTGTTTTGAAAGTGCAAGACTTATGTCCTGGTTGAAGTAGTCTGAGAGGTTTAGCCATATTAACCGGCCTCTTCGAAGTAGTCTTGAGCATTTTTAGTCTAAAGCTGATCTTTGGGTGGTGTTTGTCAGCTTTTAGTAGTATTACAGCAATAAGGTAGATTTGTCATTCCAGGGCCCCAAAATATTCTTGGATAACCTCAATGGTCACTGCTAGGAATGGTCATGGTTTACTGAAGAAAACTTAAACATTTTAAATGCCATCTTAAGCAGATGTGTGGATGGTTAAAGGACCATAATATATTAGCTACATCTAGAGTACACAAACTTATTTTCTAGTTACCTACTTCAGACACAAATCTGGGAAAATGACAGGAAGCTAGATAAAGCTTATTTCTAGAATTAGTTGATACTCTGTATGACCGCTAATACCATGACAGAAAGTTTATATATACATAATAATCTTATAGATTTTATAGCACATGAAAACTTGTAAAGGGTCAAAGGAAAATCAGTGGATAATGAGATTAGTGGCAATAGAATAGTCCCTTTATTATTTTCTTCTCTCCCAAGCCAGATTTTGGATGCTTGGATTTAAAGAAGGAGAAAACCACACTCCAACTCCAAAGCCAATTTTGATTTTTAATTGAATTGGGATGACAAAATGAACATTTGTTATTTATGTCTGTAGAGAGCAGCAGAAACAAATATTTTGGAAAATTTGTGAAATTCTACCCTCTTGGAAGCGGGCTATACCATTTGGACAATTTGTTATTTTGCTTGGGAAATTTTTTCTTGATGATTCTTTCTTCTTCAGATGTCTCACTTGTCCAGTGGTCTCCAGATTCCTTAGTTGGAAGTTTTCATTCTCCTGGAAAGACAAAAAAACAAAAAAAAAACAAAAAAACCACTACTACAACCCTAACATTGGAAGTCTATTTTTTTTTGGCATCTAATATCTTTGATAAAGTAAAATGATTTTTTAATAACAGAAAAATATTGTTTTAATTACTTTTTTTATTAATTTTGAAATGAAATATACCTTAGGACATGTAGAGAAATGTAGCTATATTCTCCTTTCTTTTTATATATAAATAAAAGTTTAAAGATTATTTATTTTTGGATTATAAGGGGCATTCATTTTGAATTTAATCAGTCTTTCTAGTAACCCTGTGGAGGATTTTTTTTATCATAATCTGTAAATGTGGCATGTGATTTTTTTTCTAGTATACAAACATATCAATTAGGAATACTATCTAAATTTTTTTCTTTGGTTAATGGGATTAAAGCTGTTTACCACCCACCACCATCTTATTTACTGTAACTATAGAATTTAGAGAACAACTAACTTACAGAGATCTGTATGTCTCTACTGGGGTTAAAGGCATGGGCTAACACTGCCCTGCTCAAATATTTTATTTCATATCCAAATCACTGTACCTCTTAGATATTTAGAAAACAAAATTGAACCCTTTATATTTTCTTAAAACATTTTAAATTTTTAAAGTGAGTTTCTAATTCCAAACAACAAAAATATATATTTTATTTAAGAAGAAAGCTCAAAAATTGATGTACAAGATGGCATGGACCACATGGCAATGTGCAGCCTAACATTAGAACATGGAATTGAAAAACATGGTAGTAAAGCAAATGGGACTTTGATAAATTATCATTTGAAATTGTTAGTTTTTTATTTAAAATTTCATGCCTGATCATATTAAAGTCATTTGTTAGTCTTTATAAATTAATTTTTATCGAATGACTAAACTGTTTGATAAACTATCACCTCTCTGTATTAAAGATGTCTCTACTGTTTGAATCTAATCCTTATTAATCATGATGGTATTTGTAGTTTTTCTTCTTTGGAAATCATGCAAAAACTCTTTCCCCAACATAACACACATCCTGGTTAACATTCTGAGGTCAACTGGTCTTTAAATTATGTAGGCTGTAATAATTCAGCAGATTTTTCCTACTCTCCAATGTCTTCCACCAGTCATTCTGCCTTTCTCATTAGTATTAAAAAAATTAAGGTTAATAAAGCACAGTGTATTCTGTCCTTGGGAGACTTTTCTGTGTATTAAAAATATTTTAAAAAGTATGATTATATAATCCTATAACTGATTGTCCTGTAGGGTTGTGTGATATACCTCTAATATGCTTTATGTTGTAATATGAAACAACTGTTTAATTTTTACTAGAGATGTATGCTGGAGTATTCACAGTCTTAATTTTCACAGGATTTCCCACCAAGGCTTAATCTTCTAAAAATATATATAAGTGCAGAATGAACTGTTTTATAATTAAAGCAGTTGCCCATTTAAAGCTGAATATGTACCTATGGTATGGTGCACATACTTTAATTTTCCAAACTCTGCAAAGTGAAACACATCCACTTGCCAAATTTTCTTGAGTACTTTTTGGGTTATTTCTTGCATGTAATAGAATTTGGTTATACCAAGATTAAGCAGGACATTTACTTATAATTTCCTTGTCTTGTTGACAAATGATGAAAAAAAATCTTCAACCCATTGCAGTTAACACGGTGTTTCCTAATGAAATTCTGAGGTTTCTAGCACTGTCCTATCAATAGCTGATCAGTTCCTCATTACCTTGTGCTAGAGGGCCTAGTAGACCAAAGATCTGATATGTCTTATATACAGTTGATGATTTTTATTTCTGATTACTTGCTGTAATTGATTAAATAACAAAGTTAATTTTAAAACATCTGGATTAAGTCCAGTGGTTTCAATATGTTAAACAACACTTTCGGCATATTGAGAGTCAGTAACTATCTTAGTTAGGGTTTCTATTGCTGTGAAAAGATACCATGGCGATGGGAACTCTTATAAAGTTAAATATTTATATAGTGGTATATTACTTGTGTTTTAATAAATATGGCTTGTCTTCAGATAAGTGCAAAGCAGCCACATTAGTCAAATACATGTGAGACTGTGGTTGCACTCACCTTTAATTTCAGCAGCTACAGTAGTTAGCCTTAGAGGCCAGATGGTGGTGGTACCCGCCTTTAATGCCAGCACTAGAGAGGAATATAAAATGGGCGGCAACAGCTCTAATTCTGTGTCAATCTGAGGATTTGTGGAAGAAATGCCCTTGTTCGTTCTGAGGTAAGGGCAAAAGCCAGTGGCTGACTGCTGTGTTTCTTTTGATAGTCAGGTTGAACCCCAAATATCTATCTCTGGGTTTTTATTGTTTGTGCTACACATTTATTTGGGGTGGCTTGCTTGCAGTTTAAGAGGTTCAGCCCATTATCATCATGATGGGAAGCATGGCAGTATGCAGGCAGACAAGATATCAGAGTACCTGAAAAGCCTACATGTTGTAGTCAACAAAGTCAGTTAAGACTCTAGAAGGCATCCTAAGCAGAGGACACTTCAAAGCTCAACCCCACAGTGACACATTTCCTCCAAGAGCGCAATTCCTACTCCAAGAAAACCACAACTCCTGCTAGTGCCACTCTCAATGAGATCATGGTGGCCAATTACATTTTTAAAAAACCACTGTAACAATATTAAGAGATTCTGGAAAATCTGATACCATGAGAATAGCTGTTGAGAGCTGCGGGCGGCCGTGCCTAAAAGATGGCGCCCGCTTCCGCCTTCCGCCATTCCGACGGCGAGCGCTCTCAGTGATAAATAACTCCATATATGGTTCTACAACTGATTATGGAGCATGGTCTGATTGCACGTCCCTATCAGAGGACACCACGTGGCGGATCCTGGTAGGAGGAGTAACCCTATGACTAGGCTTGGTGGGGACTGCCCGGGGAGAGAGATTCTGCTGTAACAAGGTTCCTGAATAAACGGCAAGAAGAAGAGCGGTGTGTTGCGTCATCCTTGCTGGTCGAGGTGGTCGCGACAAATAGCATATAATTCTGATTATTGAACAGAATCATAAGGGCTTTACTTACTTTTTCCTGACTTAATACCTCCCTTTCCTGATTTATTTGTGGCACTATAGAACATAGGGAATCTAGATATTGGTGTCCCCTTTATGATATGAGGGAGAATCCATTTAGTTCATTCTATGAACTGAAGTCTCTTGCTTTTAGGATATTTACTGGTAATTTCTCTCAAAACGTTACTGCATGCTCCTTGCCAATGTTCATTTTTCTTTGTCCATAATAAGGCAGTTTCAGCATTACTAAAAGTTACTAGAGTTTTTGCTGAGTCTACTCCTGAAAATTACTGAGGTCTCATTATTCCTTTCAGAAACAATTCAGAAACGTTTTTTCTACATAGGTCTTTAATATGTTACCTCTCTGTGTTAAAAATATTTGTTCTAGAACATTATTTTCTTTTTGCATAATAATTCCTTTGGAACAAAGATGACTGCAATATAATCAAGCTCTTGATCTAACTGATTCACATGTGCATCTTGCAATTCTTTTTACTAGAGCCAATTCCTTCTCAGCCTGAGGTGATAACTTTTTTGGACTATTTAAGTTTTTATCATCTATAAGGTTTGAAATAAATTATGGAACTCTAGAATAGTTAATCCGATTGGGCACCATAGTCAGATAATATTTCCCAGCAATTTTTGAATATCATTAACAGATTGTGATTGTTCTCTCCTGATTTGTACTTTCTTTCTTTTTTTATTTTTTGGCAGGTGGACAATGGAGTTCTTTTTTATTTAAAATACACTCCTGATCTGTACTTTCTGAGATTTATTTTCTGTAAACCTATATTATATACAAGGTAGATTCTGCAATATGCTGAGAATTTATCTGCTCCTGTGTACCAATTGTCCTTGTAGCTGTAATATTTCTGATGTCAAAGGCTAGTGTTCCACCTACATGTTTGTCAGTTAACCATTTTAAAGACAGGACTTTTGGTACCTTCAATAGAACAACAGGTGTTGTGATCTGATCATGTACAACCTGAATAGTCTATTATTGTTCTTGATAATAACTTTCAATATTTTTTAGAAGCATTCTTTATTTTTTTGTTTGTTTTTAAAATTAGAAGAATGTTAATCTGTGTTTTCCATTGTTGCAACCAATTCTGTCTCTGTACCTTCATTGCTATGTTAGTAAAATATGGCTCTAATTTTCCTATCTATCCTTCAGGACCTATACACTCAATTCATCTTGTATTTTATTTTAAATACAAGATATTTAAATAAATAAAATAAAGTTCCAATCCCTATAAGCTGAATACTTACCTCCTGAAGAGACCAATCTGTATGTCATGATTTTGGTGAAACAAATGTTTTATTTCCTCCTATATCTAGTAAACATTCAATTTCAAGGCCATTTGTTTGTATTGTTAGCTTGGGCTCTTTCTTTTGGAGAAGTTTTCCAAAATATTTATTTTATGATATTTCTTCGAACTTCTGTTTTATCTGCTGAAGCTGTTCTTTCCTAGATCACATCCAGAGAATCATTGTTTTTACAAACAGGCATTAATTCTCTTAACTGCTCTGTGGATGAGTTTATCCGATATTAACAGGGAATAATTGAACAAAATTTGATATTAGAGGTTGAATGATCTCTAAGGCATTTACTGATGGAAAAGGGTTACCTTGCCTGTCCCTTGCTGATCTGCCTTCATTAGTTCAATGAGGGCCTTCGCCATACAGTTTGCACATTCAGAAGGCTGGAACCTTCTGATTAGCTCTAGAAAAAGCAGGGCTCCTAGGAATACATTGCCTATGATACCTTTAATCAGACAATATTGATTAAAATAATTAAAACATCTGAAAATTTTATTTTTCTTTAAAATTTTAAAATTTAATTCTCTTATCAGAGTAGCATCATAAATGTGAGATTCAGTATTAGCTATGTTTCTAATTCATCCATTGGTGCTGATCTTGCCTTTAAAGACCTAATAATTCTTTTGTAATCTGAATTAGAATTTTCAAAAGACCAATATTTGACTAATATTTGTCTGACTTCTAGATCTGACACTATTCTATTTACAGCTGATGCCAATCTTTGTAAAACAGTTAGTGAAAATTTCCCTATATAATCTTAGTAAGTGACTCAAAACTCTTTCCTGATTCTTCCACCTTGTCCCAAGCATTTAAACTGCTAAGTGACAATAGCACCAAGGTATTATCATGAAATTCAAGCCGTCTTTGCAATTCATCATGTTGGTCTCCACCTAGTAAGTGAACTTTGGAAACACTATTACCTCTAGCCCTATTTTGTTGTTCTTTCCACGCTTGTCTGATAATTCAGGTCTGAGTTGCCCATGAATTTGAAAACTACTGCTTTATATAGAGTGAATGCAAGCCATATAAGATGACTATCTTCTTAAACTTCTCAAATCTAGTATTTCTATAGGATTCCAGTTTATTTCCTGATAATCTTGAGGGTATATTTTCTCCTGGTAGTTCATGTATAGTAAATGAACAAACTAAGGTTGGTTTCCTAATAATTTGGAGGCCACCTCTCTTCAGTTTCATCATATGGAGATGTGGTATATTCTTGTCTAAATTCCTTTGTCTTTTCTGAGTATTTCTCTTAGTTTCATTAATAAGTCTTTCTAATGCTTATATCTTAACAGTCAACTTCTCATATTTGTCACAGTTATCAAACAATTTTTTGTATTTGGCACAACAAACCGCAATGGCTAATAAGGATAACATATGAATTACCAGACTGGCCATAGCTACAATTGGCAATATGTCAGTCTCAGGTAAGTTATTTCTCCCCTCATTTATTGCTACAATTTTCAAACCATACAGAGTAGCACTATACAGTTTCCTAACACTCTGCATTGTGACACTTCGCAGCCTTACCATGGGAAATATGTTTATTTTTAATATTACTTAACTCTCTCATTAAGGGCTTCCTACCACTGACCTCTTAGTATGTCCAGAGCAGCAGCAACCATGGAAGCATCAGTGGACAGGGAAGCTCTGGCTGGCATGTTCTCTCCATCCTTGTGACTGCGCTACATTTTGAACCACCAAATGCTTTTAGACTGAACCTTAATTTTACAGTTTTACCAATAAAGAATCATGAGTCAGATGTTGTAGTGAAAACCTGCTAAGTCAGAAGGACAGAGTAGCAACTAACTGATCTTTCTTCATAGCCAGCATCTCAGAAAGGCTCTTCTGCCTCCCAAACCAAAAAGGACCACAAAACTCAAAGTTCCTCCTCAACACCTCCCATGCATTTCTCTATCTGTTTTTCCAGACTCCCTCTCTCTATGGCTATTTCCTGTCATCTACTTGCTGCATCCACCCAAAGTTGATTTTGGAGTAGGAGCCTGCTTGTTGTTTCCTGGCTGCCTGGCAGCTCAGATCCAAAATAACCACACAGAAACTGTATTAATTAAATCACTGCTTGGCCTATTTGCTCTAGGATCTATTGGCTAGCTCTTACATATTAATTTAACCCATCTCCATTAATCTGTGTATTGCCACAAGACTGTGGCTTACCAGGTAAATTTCTGCCGTCTGTCTCTTCCGGGGCTACATGGCTTCTCTCTGACTCCACCTTCTTTTTCCCAGTATTCAGTTTACTTTTCCCCGTCTAGTTTTGCTCTACCCTATCACAGGCCCAAAACAGCTTCTTTATCAACTAATGGTATTCACAGCAACAGAGGGGAATCCCACATCATGATTTTATTTAATTAACACAATCTTGAGTTTCACCGTGTGATCATATATCCCATAAAACACTTCATAATGTCTAACACAGTGAGAGACTTTGTCTCACTCAATCAATCACTGACAAAAAATGAACAAGGTTGTCCTCTGACCATAGCATGTGCACAGACATATAGACACCTAAATACTATAAAACACTCATGTACACAAACACATATATAATTTATTTAAATAATTTGAAGTCCCATATGATATTTTCTTTCACAATAGTAATGTAAATTATTTAAATATCAATCTGTATGTATTTACAATGTATGTAAAATATTTACTTAGGCTATGTATTTGTAAAATTGAACATAGATAGGTATACTTAATTTGACATATACAAAATATATGCTTGAACTATGCCATAGGATATAGAGGAATTAAGTTCAATACTTTCTTTTAAGGAAGCCCTTTATGGTGGGAAATTCTGCAGTAGTGTAAGTAGTAGCTTTGCTGCTTCAAGCAGTTTATACATTATAAAACAGGTGGGTGCACTAGAAGTGATTTAAAGCAGTTGTAATAATGTCATGACAAATGGCAGGTTCTATGGAATAGTTTTACTTAGCCTTGAATACACTATAGAACAGACACTAATACTCAAATGAAGCACTTTGTAGTGTGAGACTCAGTGTATCTCTGACTGTAGGTACTTCAGTTACACACCATCAAATTATATTGCAGCAAAGTGGTGCTGCAAACACTTGAAATATCTAATTATAACTATAAATCAAGGAAAATATTACCTATTTTTTACTTCATTTTGTTTTCCACAGCTGACAAAGATGAAACCAGAGTTGGATTTTATATGCTTCCAGAAATAACACATTACTGACTTTCCAACAATGTTTTGTTTTCAACAGAAATTATTTTGGTTTTTCCCTTGACAAAAATGAAAGCATCCTATGAACGACTAACAGCAGCCAGATCGATAGAAAATGAGACAAATCCTTAAAGACTTTGTGGTTTGACTAGATTCTAAACAAATAATGTCTTTTAAATCCAGGTTTTAGGAGTAACTACTGGATGATCTTCCTATTCCACAGTGCAGCTTGATGGCAAGAGCCATGCACTCTTCTACAGGGTATAAGACTTCAGTTGGGATGTCTGAAAATAACTCTTGAAATAGAAGTAAAAATGGAGAGAGAGAGAAAGAATCATACTTGCTAAAAATCATGGCTATTTGTAGAGCTATAAATTGCAAAAGTTTTGCTATGGTTTCCACTTGCATAGTATATATTCAGGGAAATGTCCAAATAATGGCATGCTGCACTTTTAAACAAACTGTTAAATTTACATCAGTTTAGTGAATCTAATTTTCCCCTGTGTTCTTTTGGCAACAGTTTAAAGTCTGAAATATGTATTCTCCAGCTAAGAAGAAGAAATCCTCTTTTTCATGGAGATTATTTTTCTGTTAAAAACTGGATAAGTACTATAGATTGAACTGTATTGTATAATCTCATCAAAAATATAAGTACCTTATATACAATAATTATGAAAAATAATAATATATCATGAAAGGAGAGATGATGATTGCTGAGGCAAATACTGTAAACCTTAATTGATAAATAGGAACTTTATGATGGCCATGTATAAGAGGACTCCACATGTAATAATAATGAAACACAAGCATAATATAAAATGATGCATAATATAACACAAACATACTATATTTTTCAGAGCCTATGAGTCAGCAAGTTTGAGAATGTAGCAGTAGAAGAAAGGAGAAAATAACTCTGGTTAGCCAGAAGGTGTTAGTATATTCTGTTTCTTTTTTGCTTTTTTGAGATTACAACATAATTACATTTATTCTTGACCTTTCCTCCTTATAATCCCACCCATATCACCTTCATTGTTCTTTTTTCAAATCAATGGTCTCTTTACTCATTATTGAATACACATATGTACATACATTATATTCTGTACAATGTTATTTGTATGTGTTTTAGGGTTGATGTTTGATATTGGATCACCAATTGTCAAACTCTTTCCTGGGGAAGATGATTTCTCCTACCCTCAGTAGTGGTTGTGATTCTTTTATTAGGGTTCAGTCCTCCAGGGATTTTCCCCATCCACTTTGGCGGGTTTATAAATTGTATTTCTTTGATTTTTAAGATTTATAGAAATGAGTTATCCTAATGCTTCCACCATCAGGCATTACTTTTACTTTTGTAAATGTGATCCAAATATACATTCCAAAATATAATGGTTTAACCAAGATGTAAGGAAGGATCTATGTAGCTCAAAGGAGTTTCAGATGAATAGATGTGTCTAGAGGAGGAAACATATAAGTTGTCACCACATTAAAGATTGATCAATAGGTATGGAGAAAATGAAGATCAGAAAATGGAGTGGAATAAGAGGTGTAAAAATAGAATCTGGCAAAATCATTTAAAGTTGTAAGCATTTTGTGGAAGCACCCAAAGCATTTCTGTGTTTCTGAGTATATATATGAGTACCATTTGTTTTTGCTTCCAGTGGAGGTGAGAAATTGGCATCAGTTCTGGATGAAATGAAGTCACAGATGGTTGTGGGCCACTATGTGGGTGCCGGAAACTGAACCCTAATCTCCTGGAAGAGCAGCTAGAGTACTTAATCACCGAGTCATCTTTTCTGTCCCCATTCTAGGCTTTTTATACATAATTTTAAGCTTTAAAGTTGTTTCAGACATCTTTTAGAAATACTGATAAATTTCAGTCTCTTAACAGTAGAAAATGAGTATCCCTGGTGATTTAAATAAATTATATTTATACTTTGTTACATCTTAACATAACCATATATTATTGATTTTCTGAAACAAATCTTTAAATTTTCACATGCAAATAAATATATTGTTTACTAGTAATACAATAGGAAGTAAATGATGTCAAAAGCTTTTCATATTGTATATTCTAATTTATTCTCTACTAATCTAGCTGATCTCCACTGCATTTATTACCATTTCTAAGTTAAAAGTGAAGACATAAGATAATCTGGCATTCATAATATCATTGATGTGTTAAACAGAAAAATAAATTTGAGAGTATAATATTGGTTATAAATTTTCTTTGTACTTAATAATGTCACCTGATTCTTAATTATGGCCTTTATATTCAGGAAAAGAGAATAACTTTGGCCTTCATTGACTGGTGGTACACCAAAAAATAACAGACCTTTATTTTCTAACCCATCTTCAAACTCATGCTTTTATAAAAATTCAAAAGTTATCCATTATGGTCTTTTTCATTAATAAAAGCTAAGCATGATATTTTAATGAAGTAATTGATTACTATTTCGAACCTACCTACGGACTGTAAAGATGGCTTAGCAGGTTAGAACACACGCTGCTCTTGCAGAGGATCCAAATTAGTTTCACAGCCACCCATATTCACAGCCAATGGCCATGGCCCTCATTAATATACACACTCATTTTCACAAACATATCCTTTATTATATTCATAATAAAAAATAAATGCATATTCTGAAAATGTTTCTGGTACATTTCATTTAAACCATGATTAAAGTCTGAAGGTACTTAAAGATCATTTTGTGAATGTGCTTTGTCTTCTTTTAAAATATATAGGATGTTTGGTTTGTTACTAGAAATAATATAAAGTATCTTTAATATATAATGACTTAATAGATTAGGGTTAAAAACTGCATTTGTATTTGATTTTAAAATATGAATATAAGTTGGGATATTCATTATATGTTTGTCATTTCATTCTGAGAACAATCGTAAAGTAGAAGTTCCAAATATATCAAGAAGTGTTATATAACTATTTTGAATCCAAATACATTAATGTGTGAATTGCAACTTAGAAATCATTCAACATATTTACTTGTTACTTCTTTTTAAATTTTTTTATTGAATTTTTTCATTGACAATTTCACGCATGTGTGATTTGTAGTTTGATTCTTATAACTTCCTCTTAAAATTTCCGTCTGTCCTCTGATCACAAACCTCAAAACCCTTTCCTATGTTTGTGAGTTATTTTTGTTATTTCTAGGAGGCTACCTTGTGTTACCCTTGTGTGATCAATAGTGGCAGCTCATCAGTGACTACAAAACTGCAAACAAAGGCTATCCCCAAATACATCATCAGTATCCAATAGGCCAGTACAGAGAAGTGTGGCCCCATGATCCCATTCCACAGCCATACTTAACTGTGGATAAACCCTATTTTAGTTAGGCTCAATATAGGCAGATAGAGCTTGTGTGAGATCATGATGGCACTGGATGTGCTGTCTTCTGATTGATGTATCACAGTTTACCCTAGCCATCGTAGGAAAGACCACAGCTTATGGTCTCACTATTGGATGCTTAAAAGAATCAGGTTGGCTATAAATTTCCCCAGAAGACAAGGTATAATCAAAGTTTAAGGCTACTAGGGGGCTATGCACATCGGCACTCAGCTAGAGAAAGGGCAAAGTGGTGGTTTCTGTGGCTTGAACTGGCTTTCCAAATCACAGGTCCCCAGATGACAGTATTAAAGTCCCAGAGAAGGGAGCTACCTGTAGGGTAGTCAGTACTCTGCACTGATCCTAGACCCCTGCTATATTTTTATATCCTAACAGAGTTTGAGTTTAAAATTAATCCAGGTGCACACATATGTGTGTAATTATCCCTTAATTACACCCAGATAGCCACAAGAATTAGCCTTATACAATCACAATTCATCACTTTATTGGTCGTAACAAATAGCATTTTGACATGTCATTATCTCCTAATGAGTAGAGTACCCTTTAATTAAGTTAGCACATTAAGTGACAGAAACAAGAATGATATGAGGAACCGTCTATATCCTTGACATCCATTGTTGCTAAACTTTTTCATGCTCTAATTAAGCTTACTAAGTATTTTCTTTTTCTTGCTTCGAAAGCTAATGTCAGACAGGTGGTGGTGATGTCTATAATGGGGTCACATGTGCATTAGCTAATGTGTGTGTCACCTCTGACAATCCCACTAATGACTACCATGAAGGCTGACTGCAGTATAACTGTCCAGTACAGATCCATGTTCCCTTATGAAAAGTATTTGAACAAGGTACAGTTTGGAGTTGTCCAGATATTTTTAAAAGTTGAATGTACAAATGTAAGAAATGAGGCAACAAGTTTGCCATAGTCAACATTAGTTTATATTACTAAATCAATATTTCCAATGAAAAGAACAAATGTGTACACATAAAATGAATAAAGATAAATGAGTTCCCATAAATGGGTCTTATTTTCTTCCAAATAAATTATTAAAATTATGTTTCTATGCAACTTTATTTAGAACAATATATTATTCCTTGTAGATTGATTGTATTATTTTAGTCAAAAGTATATAATCAGACATAGTTAGAACATTTTATAACTTCATCAACATTTTATTTAGTCATGAGGAAAGACAGGCCTACCTCATAGCTCTTCCATAACTGAAAATTGTAATTAGTTCTGTGCTTATGTGACAAATTATCAGTTTTAAAAACTTGCTCCTTATGAAACATTTCCCTTAACAAAACAGTAAGGCATCATGAGTTTGGGCTTACTATTTACTTTCTCATTTTCTACTGTATTTCTGTTTATACTGTTTAATTTTATAAGCATAATTCTACAACAGAATCATTATCTTCAATATGTTTTCAATGTATTTTCTGTTTGTATCTTTTCCACATTGTGTTTGCCAAATTTCCAATTTAATTCTTGAAATATTAAACAGCTCTAGGTCTTGTTTTAATGTATCCTTCAAGTTGCCTGTAATAATTTTAATTTTGTTCACTAAATACATGGTAATAAAGCAGCTGGTCACAGTTCCTATTGGGTTGTCATCTCAGTTGTAACAATTACTCATGACCTAATGCAAATTAGGTATTTCTGTCCCGCTGAAACTCAAACATGAATATTTTCTGAGTTAAGACATGTAACAATAACAGATTCTTATATATGACTTATTCAAAAGAATGAAAATGTTACATGTAAAGCTTAGCAATATTTTAATCTTATAAACATTGGAATCACTTTTGATTCATTCTCTAACTAGTCTCTTAAATCCATAAACCTTCTTTTCACATTTGATAAAATTACCTACATATAAGCACTCCTGATCATTTTTCTATGATTTTTTAGAGAAGAAGCCTTACATTTGAATCAAATGAAAATGTCATTTCCACCTCTATCTTCTCTATTTAAATTTTAGGATGTGAGATATGACTGCTATACTGTAGCTTGCATTTTAAAGGTGAAATTCAAAGAGAAGCAGAGCATAACATTTGGGAGTCAATGCTAATCACTGGGATCTGATCAACCACTTGAGATAATCTTGGTGTTCGATGACCATGCTGCTGCTACAAAGGCCATACTGTCCTTGGTAGCCTGTACTGTCACATGGGGCCATCCAGACATCTGCCTAGGGCCCTGCATCAGTCTGGGTCAGAGGTGATGTCCCTGACTCCTGTTACCACCAAAGTCTGCATATGCCGAGGGTCTGGTCAGCCACCTGAGACTGTGTTGGTGTATGACAGCCATGTTGCCACAAGAGCCATAGATACCTGTGCTGCCCTTGGGGCCATAGTGATGTCTGTTCCCAAGCTGCTGCCAAGGGCCATTTCTGGGTTCATGATCCTGCTGCACCTAAGGTTTGTGATGATGTCCATGGTCAGTGTTAGCACAGGGGTCATAGGAACCCCACATGTGGAACTCCTAAACTTGCATTGAGCCAACTTGCCCTCATTAGTCCTTGGATATCTGGCCATGCCCCTGACTGGATACTGCAGCAGCAGATCTGGGTCTACCCTCCAGGAGAGAGCTGTCCCCCTCAACGACCCTGCTCTCCAGAATGAAGTTACAGTCCATCCGCACAGGTGTGCCACTCACCTAGGCAGCAGATTAGAGCTGGGTGCACATGAGGCAGCCTTGAAGGCCTGGAAGTGTAGTGGCACTTCATTTGCATATTAACAAATAAATCTAGCTTGAAGATCAGAAAAGTAAAATAGCTGCACTGGTCAGCCTTAGAGACCAGGCAGCAGTGACACATACCTTTAATCATAAAAGCCCAATGACACACACCATTAATTCCAGTAGCCACAAAAGTTTTCCATAGAAAACAGGTGGTAGAGGTTTACGCCCTTAATCCCAGAGCTAGAGAGGATTATCAAACAGGAGGAGACAGCTGCCAGTCTCAGCCTCATTCTGAGCATTCCTGGAGGCAGGATCACCATTTTCCGACTGAGGTAGAGGTAAGAGCCAGTTGAAGGCTACTTTCTTCTTCTGGTCTTTGGGTTGAACCCCAATTTCTGTCTCTGAGTTGTTTGTTATTACATGTGCTTCATGAGAGTACATATCATCCTGCCTCCCTCTTCTGCCATGTGGTGGCATGGATGAGAGAAAGATGTTCTCCACCTCTTCCCTTTACTACATGTAGGAGTTGAGGGAGCTGGCTCCAGAGGTCACGAGATTAAGAGAACAAGCTCTATCCATCACCAGTTGTAGCATACCGAAGAGCAGACTCTGCATCCCCACCTAGACGGCACACTAGACCTGATCCTGTTTTTAGGTGTCCAGGTGAGCTGGCCCTGAGGGCACGAGAGCTGAAATCAAGAACACAGTTGTCATCAGGTTTTATTTATATGTAACTTCTAATGTTTATGGTGGATATCTGCTCTTTGAAGTTGATTTCTAACTGTTGACTGTTTTCAAAAAATGATATTCACAGTAATCATAAATAAATATATATACAAACACACCTACCTGCGTATATACATACATGTATATATAAATATGCATACCTTATTATTCTGGGTAAGATTCAGGGAAAAATACAGAATTTAAGATTAGAGATACACTCTAGCTTAGGTGGTAAAAGATAATTACGTGGGAAATCCAAGGTATAGTAAGGCTACTAACATTCTCATATTTGACAAAGAGAAATTAATAATTGTCATTCTTAGAAAAAATCCCTAAGCTATGTAAATGGAGACTGCTCATTGGTTTTCCTGCTGCCCAGACCCAAATAATCACACAAGAAACTATATTAATTACTACACTGTTTGGCCAATGAACTCAGGCTTCTTATTAACTAACTGTTACACCTTAAATTAACCCATTTTTGTCAATCTAGGTATCGCCACGAAGTTATGGCTTACCAGTAAGGGTCAGGGTCTGTCTCCTTCATCAACTACCTTGCGTCTCTTTGACTCTCCCTACTCTCTATATCTCTCTTTGGATTTCTCGCCTGACTTTACTCTGCCATGCCATTGGCCAAAAATGCTTTATTCATTATTTGATAAAAGCATCACATATGCAGAAGGACATCCACATCAATACTATTGTAAAAATGTATTATAGCAGATAAAGAGTACTTGAAGTTTGCCCTTTTTTACTGAGACAGGGTTTCACTATGTAACCCTGATTGCCTAGAATTCCCAAAGTAGACCAAGCTGGACTTAACTTACAGAGATCTACCTGTCTCTACCTCATTAATGCTGGGATTAAAGAATTATGGTACCACACTGAAATGAGAAATTCCAAATAAATAAATATTTATTTACATGAATAAACTATCAGCATTTAAGCTCTTTACTAGATTTTATCTGGCAATATTGATATATGTTAATGAGATCAAAACCAGGGTATAATACTTACAAAACAATGAATATGAAATTCTTTGTGTAAATTATAACATTTTAGTCTTATTAAAATTAACAGAAAATGTATGTTAAATTAAATATGAATGAGCACTAAGAAAAATGGCATTGATTACTAAAATTCATTTATTAGTTATTACTATGAGACTATCATTATTACATTGGCAGTGGGAAATGGGTGCAAAGATGAATTAAATCAATGTTTTTCTGAAAGAGCAAAAGAAAAATATATGAGCTTATTTTGTTTTTCAACATTGGTAAAAGATCGCCAATGTTATTTATTAAAAAGAATTTTATTGGCTTTCAGAAATAAGTAAGAGAGCAAATTATTTAGAAAGCTGGCCCTGGGAGTTATAGGACTCACTTTACAAAAAATGAAAGTAATAAAGATAACAGAAATATAGTACTGGCACAGACCCTACTAGTCATGTGTTACCAAGGTTTTACATTTTGCTCTGACAATTAAGAGAAAGCTTTGGCCAGTATTGCAATGAGATTTGGCGTGAATTTTATATAGATACATATACCTTCTTGAAAAAGAGTTGATTCTGAATGTGTAGAGTGTAAAAGGAATTACAGTTTGATTCAGTGAATATAAGCATCTAAGCCTGGGAACTCCATTCAATCTCTGGATTCTACAACAAAAGGAGAGAATACTCCAAATCTTATCTGCTGACCTCCATGCATGTGCAATGTAGTGAGTGTACCTGCACTCTTGCATACCATACACAGCAAAAATAATAATATATAACCTTTTTAAACAAAAAATAAAAGTTTTGTACACATTGGAAATGATGGAGGTGAACAGTTGCACAATACAATAAAGTTGGTGGCGATTAGATGATAAAAGAAATGCAAATACTGGTAGTTTCAGTTATTTCCTGTGAAAAATGTACAAGGAAAAACTTCATATCTAGCTATTTGGAATGGAGTATATAAATGATGACTTGTGTCAGGTAAAGCATGAAACATAGAGATTACAGAAGATGTATGATTAAACAAGAAAAACAGCTTAAGATTTTACTCTTCAAATAGCCCAATGCTAATGCACTAGAAAAAGAAATGATTGAAACAAGAGCCTTAAAGTAGATGAAAAATCAGTGGGCAATCTTCTACAAGTCAAGTGCCAACAATCTATTCTTTTCCTACTGTGTTGCTCTTCCATCCTTGAAAGAGGATTTGTGCCCAGTCTTATTGTATCCTGTTGTGACATGCTTAATGGATATCTTTGGAAGGCCTTTTGTTTTTAGAAGGGAAAAGGAGGAAGAGTAGAAGTGAGGGAGAGAGGAAGTGGGGAGAGGAAATGGGCAGAGTGGACAGAGGGGAAATTTTGGCTTGGATGTAATAATATATGAAAAAAGAATAAAAGTTTAAAAAAGAAAAAGAACAATTAGATTAGTTCTGAAAGTGAAAAATTGAAAACAAAACTAGATATTATTAAGGTCTGTGAGATAAATGTATCTTATTTTGTAACTTCTATGGATGATATATATTGGAAAGGAATACCTACTTCTAAGGAACCTAAATGAAGAAAAGAAAATATTCAAACATTTGTAGTAAACTTTATGATGAATCACTGGATTCACAATATTCCTAAGTACAGAATGTCTAAGGATTAGCCATTGTGTTTAAAATTGACTTAGTGTAGTATTCATATTCTCTGTCTTAGAAATCAAAATTGCTAGTGCATTATAGAATTTAAAAATGAATCCCTCAGATGGAGATAAATGCTAAAATTGAAGTACTCTAAATAACACCTTGTTGGAACCAAATAAAATTTATCTGAACTATTTAAACTCATACTGTATTTTGAAAGGGAACATTTGAAATCTCTAATATACAAAATATTTCATCAATACTTATTAAGCATTTTATTCCATAATGAGAAAAGTAATTGCTGGTACTTTTGAAGCCTGAGTTCAAGTTCATAAGACCTAGTGGACTCAGGAAAGAGCATCAATATTATAACACACAACTTTGGTTTTGTGATCTATGACTGAATTGCTAGGCTATTTGCATTTTCAGTAACTGCTGTATTTCTTTAAAGGAAAGAATTTTATTACTTGTGTAGCATAGAGCTAGAGACTTTAGGGAGCACATTGCTTATGAATATAGTAGTGACATGACTGATGTTTCAAAACTCATCCAAGCTTGGAAAATTTTTATTTCAAGGAAAGATGCATGAGTCACTGAATTTAAATTTTGTAATATTTATATTTGTCTATCATGCCTTATTGTCATTTTTCCTGTGAAACATAAAAGCAAATTCCATAATTCTTCTTACTCTTTTATCTTTTAAATACACTGACAGAATTAATGATTATTCTATCATATTCAATAAATACAGAGCTACTTAGTTTATATTTATATTACAATTTTGAATGCAAAATTTTATCACTATAAATTATCATAAGAAATTAATCAAGCCTGGAAATATAGTTTAGTGGGTAGAGTACTTGCTTAGTATGCCCTGTATTCAATTCTCTGTATCTCTGCATTGTACAAAGTAGCCACGGGGTATACATGCTTGTTATTCGATATATTGTACTTGGGAGGTCAATGTATGAGGTTACAAAATTTAAAGTTATTGTTGGCTGTATCATGAGTTTAAATTGACCCTAGGCTAAATGACACCCTGTCACCCAAAAGAAAAAAATAATAATGATAAACCAAATATTATTCACATTGGGTTCATGCCTTAACATAACTAAATAAATGAATTAGTATAGGTGCATGCAGTATCCCCCCCACCGTGTGTGTGTGTGTGTGTTTAAAACAAGGTGTCCTTCCAGGGTGTCCAGATGCTCACTGTGTAGAGTAATGGGCTGTTGAACTTCCTGGCAATCTTTCCTCCATAGCCTCCCAGATGCTGAAATTACAGGTTCATTCCATCAGGAACAGTTAAGTTTACATTCTTTGTTTATTAGAGAGACTTTATTGGAAGTGCACGGCTCATCTGTCCAGGCTTGTCAAGAAAGCTCTATTTGGATCCATATATGATATATTGTGCAGGTATGTAAACATTTACTTGCTTCAAGTGAACAGTCACTCAGTTTAATGCTACTATAACATTTGAGAATGATTCCAGAATTATAGACTCTGTAAGTCAAAATTACATTAAAATGTTTCACCAAGATCTACTTAAGTTTCTTCTCATCTGAGAATATCAAACAGCTGAAGAAAGACTGAAATTTCATGATATTCACTAAGTTAAATTTCAGTCCATTGAGGCCACGAGTTTAATATTTGTGTGTTGAAGAACTATTTTTTACTGGGAATCTTTTCATTTGATTTGCTTTAGCTTTAAGGATTCTGAAAATGATTCAAATCTTCTGAGAATGCCACATTAATGTTGGTTAATATAATTGTGTCCACATCTTCTCCATCATGGTGCAACACCATGCCAATATCCCAAATTGTCCATCATGCCCATGATTGTTACACAGTCTTCAAAGACACAGCTATTATATTTACTGTTGTAATTTTAATGTCTCACAGGCAGTGTTCTGTGGACCGTCAGGAGGATTACAGTTAAGGCAAAGCTGAGAAGATTACAGATACTCCACTGTATAACAGTTATGTTTCCTTTCTTATGCAGTTCCACAAGAGTAGAATAAATAAGCCTTGTAATACACAGGGAATCTGGATCATATGTGGTGTCTTGTTAACTTTATTTTTTAAAATTATTTTATTTATGTTTTAAAGGAACTATCTTTTCTCATTTTACATATCAGCTGTAATTCCCATTCCCTCCCCTCCTACTGCTCAAAGAGGGTAATGCTTCCCATGGGGAGTCAACAAAGTCTAGCACATTGCTTTGAGGCAGGACCAAAGCCTGCCTCACTATATCTTGGCTGAGCAAGGTATTGTTCCAAAGATACAAGAAAGCCAGTACAAGCAGCAGGGACTACAGGCCAAGGCCAGTTCAGACAACCTCTCCGCTATAGGTTAGGGTCTTAGCTGGAATCATAGATCCCTGGTAATTGTTCTAGGGCCAGGTTTCTTGCTTGAGCTATAAGGGCCCCTTCAATCATATCTCTAACCTTGCTCTCCATCTCGGTCCTTTCCCCATATTGACTATCCTGACCCCTCAAATTCTCCTCCCCACCCCTTCTTCACTCCTCCTGGTCTCACTGCCAGTGGCCCCACAGTCTGCTCCTGCCATACAACTGTCACCCACAGAGGAACATATGGGTGGGTAGGAGAAGAGAGGGCAGAAGTGGAGGAGGAGAGGAGAAGGGGGGGATGAGAATATGAGGGGTCAGGATGGTCAGTATCGGGAAAGGATAGATAGAGATGGAGAACCAGGAAAGATATGGTTGAAGGAGCCATTATAGGGCTAGCAGGAAACCTGACACTAGAGGAATTACCAGGAATCTATGACTCCAGGGAAGACCCTAACCAATAGTGGAGAGGGTTTCTGAACTGGCCTTGGCCTGTAGTCAGATTGATGACTATCTTAAATGTCAGCATACAACCTTCATCCAGCAACTGATGAAAGCAGAGGCAAAGATCCACAGTGGAGCACTGGCCTGAGCTACCAAAGTCTAGTCGAAGAGTGGGAGGAGTGAGAATATGAGCAAAGAGGTCCACACCATGATGGGGATACCCACTGAATGAACTTACCTGAGCGAATGGAGCCCACCAACTCTGGCCTGACAGTGAGTGAACCAGCATAGGACCAAACATTAAATTTTTAAATGCTAAAGTACAAAAAGCAATAGCTGCTGAGAGATATTGGGTTATAGAAACTAATAAAATAAACCAACCTATATATATTTAAAACGACTTAACTTCAAATTAGAAGTCACTCAATGTGAGTTAGAATTTTATTTAGTAATGATAGATGATAAATTTGGTACAGAACTTTGAACTTACCAAGATAAGATAATAATAATATTTTTTTAAAACTGTCAAATACAAATGGGCTAAACTTTTTAATGTAATTCTTACCTGATAATTGGTCTTATTATATATAACTTTACTGTGTTAGAGTTAGACCCTTCTCTTTTCACTTAAATAAACAAAATGAGGGAAATGTAGAATAAACTTTTTTTTGTAAGATGCGAAGGTTTGTCACTCGGTGGGTAATAAAAAGCTGAATGAGCAAGAGCTAAGCAGGATTTTCAGGGAAGAGAGGACATTGGGATGAAGAAGGCCAGAGACACAGAGCCACTAGCACAGAGGAAGAATGCAGGAAAACAGTATAAAGGTAATAAAGTCTTGATGTAGAAAATATATTAATAGAAATGGATTAAGTTAGAGAGCTAGCTTAGAAATAAGCCTAAATATAGTTTAGGTTTCATATCTAATAAGAATTCTCCATGTTGTAATTTAGGGCCTGGCAGGAGGGACAGAAATCTTTACCCACAATTAGTAGACTTTAAGACCGAATGTTCAATACAATGATTGAACATAAATATTCTATTTATGATGAGGGTATATTGAGATCTATTCCAGATGAATGTAAATTTATCTTAACTGCTCTCTAGCTGGAATAGATTTGTAGCACAAATAATAACTCGGACACAGATATTGGGGCTCAACCTGAAGATTGAAAAGCAAAGCAGCTAAGCCACTAGGAAGCTCTTACCTCTATGAAAACTTCAGACTGAGAGTGAGTTCCTGTCTCATCTCTTTAGGACTGGGATTAAAGGTGTGCACCACCACTGCCTGGCCTCTATGGCTCACTGTTGTGACTTCTGGGACTAAAGGTGTGTACCACCACTGCCTGGCTTCTATGGCTAATTAGTGTGGCTGTTTTGCATTCTGATCTTTAGGAAAGCTTTATTTATTAAAATACAAATGAAATATCACTACATAGAGAGAGTCAGAAAAAGCCAAAGACGTAGAACAACTTTTATTATGTGCTGAATCTTAATTAGTTGCTGCACTGGATGTATTTGATGCTTTTAAAGACCTACTTCATCCTGCCATCTCTAACATATATTTAATTCTTTGAATGTGTTGTTGTTCTTTGGGCACAGTGAATGAAAACCAAAAATATTGAAAGTGCTAATACACTTACACTTAATACATCCTTTATTAATTCAAAATATTTATAATACAAAGGTATCCTGTGTTGTTGAAAAAGAAGCAACTTAATGGTCTATGTGTTCATAAATGTTCTGTTACATAGTGTCTACTTAAAAGGGATGGAGAAAATATTTGTACATCTCTTTATATTTTGGGTAAATTAATTCTACCACTGCCATGTTACACAACTGAGATTTCTAGTATCACAAACTTGTGATCCAAAATACTTAAACAACATGTAGCAACAAATTCCTATTTTTGGTTGTATTTCCTTGGGAGCCATTCATAATTTCATGACTGTACCCCACTGATTTTAGGATTTGCTAGCATTTTAGTTTTAGATATCTAAATAATAATACAGAGAAACATGTTACACTCCTAATATAGCCTTCAAAATTCATATTTCCTATGTAACAACTATGGTAAGTGGATCTTTTAACAGGCTCTCAGTTTGTAAATGGATTAATACTGCAATAAAAGGGGACTTGGGGGCTAAGTCTTTCCACTTAGCTGTGAGGCTATGTCCTTCCAAGACCTATTAAAGGTTCTATATCTAGGTCCTGTGCTTCCCAGAGCTAGGCATATGAAGGAAGACATTTTCTTTACTTAAAAATTATACAGTCACAATGTTTTGTTGTAGAAGCACAAAATTGACCATACCATGAGAGGCTTTGCTCAATCAGACTAATATCTTTCCTTCTGCGTCAGCACTGTTTGCCTCTCCAGTATAAGTGAGCTTGGGTTATGACAGAAAGCATAGACTTCTTGTCACTCAGCTTCCTAGCACTCTCCTGTGCACCCAGGACTGAGTTGATGAAAATAGTATAGGTTCTGTATTTGTGTAATCATCAGATTTTTGAAAAATTTGATCAAACTCTGCATAAAGTTAATGTTTTAATCTTTGAAAACTCTAGTCAGAGACCTAATTTCTTATGTTAATCTATTAAAATTTTAATACTTACCCCATCTATTTTTAAATGTCAACTTTATTGAATCTCTTAAAGCTTCCATATAGCTTAATTATCTTGAAGATTTTTTCCTTTACCTTTCCTTTTAATCATTCCCTCGTCATATAATTTAAAATTCTACATATTACCTGGCTCCAATTAAGGATGGGATAATTTTAACAGTTTACATCACATTTTCTGCTACCAAATAAAGTCACATGATGTTCCTATACAATTAGAGCCCATTTGTCAGAGCACCATTTGTCAGTTACTATTGAGCAGGACCAATAAAATTAGAAAAAAAAAACCTTAATATTTTGCATATAGCACAGCTCAGAGCTTTCAGCTGTTTCTGGTTTTTGCTCTGACAACTTGAATCTTAGAATGTATTAAAGCAAAACTAAATAATATTCAGAAGCACGCTTTGGGTGGACTACCTTTTTGTATATTTAATTTAAAATTCCTTTTGTCATCTATCTAGATCTACCACTAAGAACTGAAGATCTCCAGATGATTTTCTTGCTGTCAGTGAATGCTGAATCTACACAGGCTAAATCCTGAGTGTTTAGCAAAGCCCTCTGGAAAGTGATCTTTTCCGTAACACTTTCATTATTAACAAGGAATGTCTTAGCTTATTTTATTTAATTTAAGTTCCCAGAGATGGTTTAACATGCAGAATCCTCATTGCCATGAATTTTATAAGTTTGTATATTTAAAAATTCTCTTGTTTTATATAGAAACTTCCAAATTAGGCTGATTTTAAAAAAAGAGACAAAGAATGCATTTGGTGTGCAAAAACAGCAACAAATACAAAAAACAAACAATAAATAAAGAAAACAACCAACAAAACCCAAAATAAATCTAACTCTGAATTCCTTATTGACCATCCAGTCTTTTTTCATCACAATTAACAATTTAAATGTGAAATAAATCTTTCAAAAATACCCTGTACAAGATTTTTCCAGGGAGTTCTTTTATTTTTCTGGTTGTTGACTAAAGTTGATATTTTAAAGTTGGCAATTGAAAGCTATCAGTTGAGCAACAATCCCTGCAGGTTCTGATAGCAGACAGCTGTGGCCCTGAAGAAACATGTATCAGAGTTTAACAACTTCAGCTTTTGTTGGGCGACCAGTGCTTAGATGGTGTCTAAATAGTGTACAGAAATACATATGAGAAGTCAGTGTTAGTATTTCAGTTCTGTGAATAAGTTGCTTCAATATTGCATTTCGTGCTTCTTCAACTGCATATTTTATATTTATTTTTGTCCTGCTGGTTACTTTTCACTGTAGATCTACATAAGAGTGATCATTAATAACTATGCGACACCATCAATACCAGGCTCTCTTGAAATTGGTTTTGTTAATAACTTTAATCCAACACTTTTCAATTTACACTCAGGCAGAGTATTTGAACAGGCACATATTTTTGCCTAAATATCACAAAAATGTATTTTACTTTAGATACTATTGTTGCCCTCTGTAAACTCTTATCAAACAAAAAGCTAAACAATTCAAATTGCATAAAAGTTTATAAAGATTCTACTTCAGCAAAGCTACTTATTTAAGATAAAATTTGAATAACCAAATATTTATTGTAAACGTATATCATTAAAAGTCATGGATCAGGATTTGCAGCATGAGAGACTTTCAGAATCACTGGATTGAATATAAATAAACTACACTATTTTAAAAATATGATGTGGAATGTTCTAGGAATTGCTAGACTAATATAACTAAATTATACATAAACTATAGTAGTATTTTGAATGAGTAAATGTAATTATGCAAATATATAAAATAAGGTATACATATGTGATGAGATGTATTTATGATACATTTGAATGAACATCATTTGCTACAGTGAAATAAAAAAGAGACCAACAAAATACATCAAGGCAATATATCACCAATATTATGTTTGTTATCAAGAAAATAAGGCTTCTAAAACTCAGAATATATACACACATGCAAGCATTTTATATGCATATACACAACCAAATTTAGTAAAAATTCAAATAGGTTATAAGAATCTAATCATTTATATTGGTGGATATGCATCAAAAAAGACATAGAGGTTAGGTAATTAATACAGGATTTGAGGGGATAAAGGACAACTTCCAAGGAAGAGAGAAATTGAAAACTATTGATTTTAAAAAAAGAGGGATAATTGGATGATGGGATAATAGATTGGTATTTGTGAGTTATTGTTTTTAGACAATTATATTCGCATAGATTTTTGTATATTGATACAAAGTTAAATTATATTGGATATTGTATGCATGTATGCTTCTACCTCTGTTTAAAATATTGTTTATGTATTAATATATATGTATATACATATTTACCATACCGCAATGTACATTACTACCTCTGATTAAGATACTTATACATTGTTTACATTTAAAGATCATTGTCCTCATTTATTGCACAGTTGTTTATTGTCTTAGTCTTTAAGTTAGACAGGTATTAAGAATTATAGATCAATAGTCATCTATGTTTGTTATATTTATAATTAGACTAATCAGGTTCTTTAGATACATAGAGATTATACTCAGTATAGATAGATAATCTTCAACCTCTTCAAGGAACTGTAGAATATGGCCTTTAATCTAATTTAGAGTTTCATGGTAGTGAGACACAATCACTCCTGGCAATACAAATTTATTCCCACAAAAATGTTAAACACCAAAGACACTCCACCTGGAGCCTTTCTTCTTGGCAAAACTGGCCTTTGGGCAAAGAAATGCCCATTCCTCAGCCACTAACAGAGATACAGAGTATCCGTAAATAGATAAAACAGGACTGTCATATCCTACCAAGACAGGGTAAGATAGTTTTTTAAAAGTTTTTTGCCTTTAAAAATGATATGTCAGTTATTTAGGCCTTAGCCAAAGTTGGTTGCTTCAATATCACAAATGAGACTTTGGGTGATTACCCAGGTAGTCAGTTGTCTCTATCATTTGTTGCACATTTTGAAAAGTTTCTCGATTACACTTCCTGTCCACTCAAGTAATATTATTTCCTTTCTCAGATCTTTGATGGAGTTAAAGATTAGATAATTATAGTTACCTTCTTCACAATTTAGCCAAGCTTAATTTCAATACAATAGTTAGACTCCTTAAAATAAAATATTTAGTAAAACTTTTGTTATGCATTCCTTGCTTAATATTGTTTATTGTTTGTAATTTTATATTTGGTATCTGTTCCTATTGTATATAACTGTGTTGGGTTTGGATCAATCTTGTTTAGACAAAAGGGGGAGATGATGGGGAAAACTATCAACCAATCACATCTAGTTAGGGTGTGGCTACCTGGATCCCCAGGTAGAAAAATGGAGAGAACACAGGTGCTCGCTCTATCCATGTGGTGCCCGCCGGATGGATAGGACTTCTGACCTCCCACTCTTGCAGTGTGAGTTTCCCGTTTTTAACCAATTAAAAATAACCAATAAAAAATTTAAACAATTAAAAATTGTTCTTCTTGACCTGGCTTGGTTATTTATCATACCGACCTAATTTCGATACAAGCTATGATAGAAGGATTAAGCAGTGAGGGGGATGGGAAGTCAGAATAAAGGAAGCAGTCCATGGAAAAATAGCTAACACTAAAGGTCTTTATAGAAACAATGAATTTAAATGGAACTAGAGTATTATGGGGTAGACAGTGTTCCTACTAGAGATCATATACTACCAAAGGAAACCCTCAGTACTAGCAATGGGTCACATCTTCTAGAGTCACTGAAAAAGAGGATGCATAGACTTTCCACAAATTATACAATATTGCTAATGTTATTGGTTATGATTGAGAAATGACAGCAAGTTCTCATAGATGAAGACATCACTTGCATGTCATTGAATATAGAAAAATCAATCTTATACTCTACTAAAAATTCTATACCTACTTACTAACATTCATAGTATTAAAATGTTCTCTAAATATTACCAGAGAAATTCAGTTGTCAGTTACACACAGCTGGAAACCCTGAGAGCTACAAATATGACCAGCTTGCAAGATATATTGGTGCAATAGAGGTACAAACACCATGGGAGGAAGCAATCACCTTTTATCTGATTTATGACCTACTCCATGAGATGGACTCCACTTGACACTGTTAATAATGCCAAGAACATAGGACTAAATAGGTCATAAGCCCTAGTTGAAACCTACTACCATTATTCTACTATATGGACATAATAATAAAATGAGTCCTAATGATATATTGTAACATCCACAGATCATTGCATCAATGAACTCTTGTCAGAGAAACTTCTTACAGTAGATGGTAGTTAACACAGACACCCACTACAGGTAAATGTACAGAGAGTAAGAGACCTTGGAGCACTCAGACCTAAGTCTGATGCTTTTTTCAAACCTTCTCCATCAAATTTAGGGCTCTACATAGTAAAGAATGTGGAAATATTGTAAGTCAGAGGCAGTAGATGACTACAAAGAAATGGCATATATCAAACACATCAGGGCTGATGAACATTTTCAACTCACAGAGACTATGACTACGTACACATGGTCTTCAGAAGTTCAGGCCAGCCACAGTATCAGAATCAAGAAGAAAAACTAAGAACTTCAGGGAATGTCTTATATTCAGGAGTAGCTGACCAACTCAAAATTGTCAATTAATTCTAGCCACCTGTAAAATCAAAACCAAAAAGCAGATCACAATCTTCTAACATACAGTGGAAATGAAAATGTATTGCCATTACAAAAAGGAGGAAAGTGGACATAATGAGAAAATACCTGGTCAAAGCAAGATTAAAAAAAAAAAAAACAGCAGGGCAAACTTCTGTATCTCTATGTAGGATGTCAGAGGGATTAGATGGCGCTTTCTTTCTAGCTTTGCTTACTGCAACATACTAATCGTTCCTGGACTGGTTCCACATCTGGTCTTCACATCTTGAGAGATAACACAGAACTCTAGAATCTCTAATGTCTTTGAGTCTCCATTGCTATCCAGACTTCTCATTAACAGCTTTCTGCTTTTTTTCCTCAAACTTTTTATTTTGTCTTTCTTTCCCCGGTTTGCTCATTTTCATTTTATATTTGCATAAGAGTGATCTTTAATATCGTGACACAGTCAATAATAGGCTATCTTCAAATCAGCTATGTTAATGCCCTTCATCTAAAACTCTTTAATTTAGCCTCAGGTACAGTTTTTGGATAACAACTTCTGTGCCAAAACAGCATAAAAATGTGCTTTACTACAATTTCCCATCCACCTGTCCAGTGTTTAATTAAATCTTTATTCAAATTTGACTTTAAAGTGTGATAGTGATCTTAATATTGATAGGTGGGATTAAAATTTTCTAGAGGCCCCAATGAGATTCATTCCATACTCCCAAAGTTTAAAGCTGAACCTTCACTCTGGAACTCCAGGACTGAGGGACCTTCAGGAATCATGTGCTTTCAGGTCTTCCAAGACTCTGAGCCTGCCTTCAATTTACAGACTACTGGAGTAAAATGCCATGCTGAGAAATACATCAGGTATCTATGTATTTTGGTGAGTTATATAAAATTTCTGATTCGTGTGATTCATACATGGGACCTTGAGGGTGTTTAATGGGATACAATGTTCTCCTGTCCAGGACATATAAATGAGATGTCACCCACCCATCTGGTTGGTAGTGGTTGGAAAGTTTTGTTTGTTTTGCTGAAAAATTTCTTTATGGAGATGCATATGCTTGTTTTGTAGGAAAGTATGTTTTCTCTTGTGTTCATAAGTTTTATTTCAAGCATAGAGATGAACAGAAATAGGTCAGATATTTTCACTCTTTCTGTACGATGGGCATAAGTGACCACAAGGCTGCACTTATGGCTGAGGGTCAGAATTTATATCTGAGTTCTCTGGTCACTGCCTTCAGATTAGGAGTTTGGATGGTTTTTTGGTGTAGAAAACATTAAAATTGTTTCATGTTGTTCTTCTGTATTGGAAAGGTAGCTCTAGTGTTGGATTATGGCTCTCCCTTCACTAGACCCAGGCAACCTTGATTAAAAATTTCCTCTATGTTTTCTGTGTGTCTAAGACACCTAACATAGTGTTAGGGAAAAGAAAGGAAAGCAGAACAGTTCCCCCAAATTAGACTTGGTTTATGTGAATATCCCATACCTCAAAAATTATGTTTATTTTTTGGATATTGTTAAAAATCTATAAAAACTTTAAAAAATGTTAAAGTTAGTAATACTGGGAGTAATTAATTACAAAACTATACATGGGTAATTTTATAGGAATCATGTGGACTGACTGTATTTTGGATTGCTCGAAACTTTAGTCAATTGTATGGCTGTTTTCCATCTTTTCTACAGTTAGAGAATGTGGATGTCATGACATTTCACCATCTTTGGGCAGCCACACATCTGGCAGCTATCTTTGCTAGCATTGGAGAAAGCAGATCTCATATGACTCCACTATGTTTGGGTAGCCACCTCTTGATTAAGTGTGATCTCCTGGAGTGCGCCTATCAAGGAGGCAACAGCATGTTCCCGAAATATTTTGGATGGGGCTGATTTGTGTATCATTCCTGTTCTGTCCTTTAAAAAGGTTTATGAAAGATAGGATTTAAAAACAATGCTTGTTTAATAAGGTATTACAGCTGCACTTACATGTTTTTATTTGAATAAAAGTATTTCTCTCTAGAAGCTAAACTTTGTAATTTAAAAGTATCCCAAGTGATGATGGTTTTAAAGACATGAAGGGATCATGGGAAATAGTTGAGGATTGCAAATTAGTGGCAGGGATGGAGTTCCTAAAGAGATCCCAGTTGCAATGGTGAACCTTAGCAGTTTTGGAAACGCTGGTGCTATTTGATAGTCACTAGAAACATCAGCCACAATAAAATGGAAGAGGCTGAGATTTAGAAGGTAGGCTATGTATATGTAGCTAAGGGTGGGGCCATGGAAATCCAAATCCTTGAAGAAAAAAAAAAAAAACCTAAAGCATTATGTGTGAATTCCAGATATTGAGCTTTGAATTACTTGTACTATTGGGATTTAGTTTTTCCCTATGAAGACTATAGTCATTCCTTGTTTTCTTCTTCTTGAAGTAAAAAACTAAAAGCTGTTTTATTTGTGGTACTAAAGAAACACATAGTTGAGAGATTTTAAACTTTTTAAGAGGAAATTTTAGAGTTTTACAAAAAACTTATGTAAAAACTGGATTTAAAAAAACACTTTTAAAATATTTAAATTTATAAGGCTATGGAAATATTTTAAGTTTCTAAAATGTTTTGTGTTATTAATATTTGAATTTAAAAATTAATAAATGTCTAAAATTAAAGCCACTGCTATAAGTACCAAGTACTAAACACCAGAAACTAGGATGTTTCTGTCTTCTGATGCAGCAAAATAATAGCCTAAGAAGTCCAGAAAGAGCTTGGAGTGCCTTCTCAATCTATGATTATTGACTCCTTGGGGGTGACAAACCTTTTTACAGAGGTAGCCTAGCACCACCTGCATTGAAAACAAACCAGTTTACTTACAATTTGCTCAGATATAATTGTATTCAAAGTGCTTATGAACACACTTACTAGAGGAACTTATTTGTAGGTAGGATGTACAACCTAATGAGAATTATCCAAATTTCATTTCATTGTGACTGAAAAAGGTCTTAGAATATTATCCTTAGTGGAAATTGTATTGCATATTGCTAATTATAATTAAAAAGGAACTGATTGGTATTTACAAGTAAATTATTCTCATTTAGTAGTTAAATATGCCTGACCACATATTAAATGTTTGTTTGGAGTGTTCACTGTTCACTCAATTCAACAGCAATCATAAACATAGAAGCCTTTATTTTATTAAATTAATAACTGATATGTATGTGTATATGAAAAGTAAAATTTGTGTATCATTGATAAATGTGAGTGTGCTACTTTTCTAATGAGTACATTTATTAATTCATGTTTTAAATTTGTTTATTTAACCTGTTGGTATATTAAATTAATTGAAAAAGTTTATACTTACTTCAAATACAAATATCATTTTAAGGATAATATACAAAATAAGTGTCTTTCCATAGCATATATTTCTAAAGGGTTATATAATATCATGGAATATTATAAATATTATTAAGGTACATATCTTATTTTAAATATTATAAATATATAAGCATACAAGTGCAATATGAAAACATATTTCAGCAGAGTGATATGGGATTCCCCTATTTATGCTACATATATGCCTTATTACCATTGGTTAATAAAAAAACTGCTTTGGTCTATGGCAGGGTAGAATATAGGTAGGTGGGAATGCAGTGAGAAAGAAGGCAGAGTCAGGCAGATGCCATGTAACTACTGAAGGAAAAATATGCCAGAACCTTAGCAGTAAGCTACAGCCTTGTGGTAATGCATAGAATAACAGAAATTGATTAATTTAAAACCTAAATGCTAGCTCGAACTATGCCTGAGGCTTGGGACAAACAGTGCTGACAGTAATATAGTTTCTGTTTGATTCTTCAGGTCTAGGCAGCCAGGAAACAAATACAGTCCCCATTTACATAATGGTGTCCAGTGTTCAACAACGTAATTCACATAAAGCTTAAGAAAGCTTTAAAAAAAAGCACTGCTATGTCCACAAAAACTGGAGTCAATTGGAGCTTCTTGGTAGCCACATATTTTTCAGATAGTCTCTGTTTGCTGGCTGCAAGCAGAGGTGCAGCTTCTTTAAGAGATGACTTGCCTGTATGTACTGGCAGCACAAATGAGTCTGGCTCTTTCCAGAAGTCATGTTACAGAGAATTTAAATGGGGTTTGAGAGCAGAGGGCTACAAGTTGCTAAATGGTGATATAGACCCACTGTGTCCCTGAAGCTTAGGCAGAAAACATGGCTTGCAGAGCTGGCATTGAATGTACCTCCATCATGTTGGATGAGGTGGAGCCAAAAGGTAATGCCGCAGCAGTAGTCCTGGCCACGCCTGCTTAGCATTTAAAAGAAGACTCCTAGTCAGAAAATGATCACAGACATACAGTAAGACAGATTTAGACAAAAAAAATCCTTTGAATCACAATTTTGGATAAATGTACATGGGCTTATCAGGAGAGAAGAAAGAGTACAGACAGTCATAGATTAAAGGAGTAAAGAAAATAAAATAAATATTAGAAATTAATAGAGCAGAGAAAATAAGTCACACATAAAAATGGAATATATATAGAGTCTGGATTATGTATATTATTTGCTTTGTTTGGATTTTTTGATTGTTAATTAGTTGAGTACTGAAAAATATTTGATTCTTGGGACTAATAAGCTAATCCAACATATATATATTTAAAGGTATCTTGACTTAAAATTTTGAATCTAAGGATATGTTAGTTTAGAAAGCAGGTTTTCTGCTTTTGCTTTCACAGATGAGAACCTTTGGATTCCTTCCAGGCTAATGTGATTTGATGGAACAAACCACCTAAGAGGTCTCCATGAACCCTAAAATCACTTTGCCCAAAAAAGAGCAGGAAGCAGTTTGGAGAAAACAATGGCAAAATTTCCAAAATTATTGTTTATAAATGTTTGTTTTCATTTAAAGGGGGTTGATTATAAGTGTTCAATGGTCACAATCTTTCTAAAAAAAATAAGGGGTATATGATTAGAGATGAATATTTTGCATTGTTATGGATCTTGGTCTATTGATACAAATTTAAGGTCAATTTTGTTGTATTGTGTATATGTATATTTCTAGTCTTATTTGTGTTATGTTTATACAGCTTATTTAAAGTACAATGTGTATTTAAAAATTACAGATTAATAGATGATGGTCATTCAATAGGCTCTTTGTGGAGCTTACTAGCCATTTGGCCAAGAAACTGTTTTTGCCTGGACTAGTTGATAGTATGTTATATAAACTGGACATTCAGGGCCCACAGAAAAATGACTACTGAAATGTTCTAAAGAAGGTGAAACAGTCCTTCATGGTTTTTGCTTCCTTAAAGAGTCTGCAAAACATTCTGCAGGACAGAGAACAAAGAGACTGAAAAACTGCCAATATAGGCATAATAATTTTTAATATTTCCTGTTTCATGAAAATCCACCAGATACTATAGGCTGAAGTTGGATGACCCAATGTTACAAAAGAACTTTGGATGACTATCCAGGCAGTGAGCTGTCTCTGTCAATTCTATTGTTTTGGAAGTTGTTTACAATGTACTTCTTGTGTACTTTGGCAGCATTATATTATATCCTTCTGGAGTCTTTGATGGAGTTGAAAACACTTAGTTATTGTTTTAATTTTCCTTAGTTATGATAAAAGACAAATTATATATAAAACTTTAGACTCACAAAGAAATATTGTAAGTGAAGTTCTTCCTTGATACCTATTTTGTTACATATAATTTTAATATGTTAAAGTTTAAACTTTCCGTTTTATTTAGACAGAAAAGAGAAGATGATGTGGGTTTTCCCTCTATATGATATGAATATGTTTAATTACCATTGGTTGATAAAGAAGCTCTTTTGGGCTATGGCAGGGCATAATATAGGAAGAGTGGAAAACTAAAATGAATGCAGGAGAAAGAAGGTAGAGTCAGGCAGATGCCATGTACCTACCGAAAAAAACAGATGCCAGAAGCTTAGCAGGAAACCACAGCCTTGTGGCAATACATAGATTAATATAAATGGTTAATTTAAGATATAACTAGAAATATGCCTGATCCTTGGACCAAATGATGTTATAATTAATATAGTTTTTGTAAGATTTGATAATTCAGGTTTGGGTACCTGGAAAACCAAAGCACAATCTCCATTTACAGCAAAGAATCATTTTTCAAAAAATGCCCTGTGGAAAAAATAATGAAGAAAAAGTATTGCTTCTTTCTGAGTATTTGCATGTAAAAATGAATGCATATGTTTCTTTCCATGACTTTCCTGCCACACAAACTTAATGAAAGTTTAATATACTCTTGTTGGATCTGTGCTTCGAATTGACATCTGTATCACCCTTTTAGTTATGTCTTATGTTTTGTTGATTAACTATTCCTGATTTCTGCTGTGGGACAGACATTGATGAAAGCTGGGTGGGTCTAACTCTAGTTCTTCTGTTCTGATGTACCTGTCTTTTTCTATAAATCTACAGCATTACAGAGCTATTTAAAGCACAATAGATTCTGCAGCTAGGGGAGTTTAGATGTCTTAAAATTGCCTTCAAAAACATTTTATAAAACAATTCTTTGGGCAAAAGATAAATGCCTGAGCTGAGTAAAGTAAATGGTTTGTGATGAATCTTATGTATTGAGGCACTCAGGCAAATAAAAATCTCTTATTCCTCTAATATTTTCAATATAAAATGAAAAACATTCTCTCCAGTCTCTTCTCAACTCACACTCTCTCTTTTTATAACAATTAAATTTAAATTACTATTTCTTTCCTTGCATATATACCTTCCAATATTTAATCTGGCAGAAACATAGATACATATAGGAAAAACCTGTAATGTGAAATAGTCTATAAATAACATATGATTAATAAAATAACTCAACAATTTCCTACATTAATAGCCTACAAATTTTCTCTTCCTTATTAGGACAGATGATGTGGTATTCCCTTCTGTAGTCAAACTTGTAGTCATGTAAGTTAGTTTTTCTAGACATATAGAGGCAAATTTCAGTTAGATATTCTTCAACACTTCAAAGACCTACAAAAAATGACATTTAAAATGTTTAAGAACTTAGACATCTCTAAACAGTGTGACATGCCTGCTTCTGGCAGCACCAAATACTTCAGAGGAATTGATGGGGACTGAAGAAACTTGTTAAGGAATTTGCCTTCAATGTGTCAAGGCTAGCCATTTGGGGAAGAAACTGTTCTTGTTTCTACTGCTGATGATATGCTCTATGAACGGGACATGCAGAACCCAAAGAAAAGTGACTGACAAATTTACAAAAGGCACAATGGTCCTTACGTGCTCCTGATTCACAGAAGAAACTGCCAGACATACTACAGGACAGAGAAGAAAGTGATTGACAAACTGCCAATATAGGTGAAACAGTCTTTTAAATTCCCTGCTTCATGGAAAAGTCTGTCCAATACTATATAACTGTAGGCTAAAGTTGGATGCTCCAACATAGCAGAAGAACTTTGGGTGACTGTCTAGGCAGTGAGACAGCTCTATAAATTCTAGAGTTTGGAATTTGTTTACAAAGCACTTTCTGTATATATACATAAATATATATATCCTTCTGGAATCTTTGATGGATATAAAATTTTAGACTCACAAAGATAGGATATATGATAAGTATTTTCATTAATTTGCCAAATGTAAATGGACTAAATTTTGTAACTATAATTCTTGCCTTATAATTATTTTATATATGTAATTTTACTATGTTAAATTTAAAACCTTTATTTCTATTTAGACAGAAAACAGGATATGGTGTAGGATTCTGCTCTGTATGCTATGAGTATGTTTTCATACCATTGGTTAATCAAGAAGCTTCTTTGACCTATGGCAGGGCAGAATATAGTCATGCTGGAAGAGAAATATATAGAATAGGTGAAGTCAAAGAGATGCAATATAGCTGCTAAGACACAGATGCCCTGCCAGAAACTGTGATAGGCCACAGTCTTGTGGTGATATATAGATTAATATAAATGGGTTAAACTAAGATATAAGAGTTAATTAATAAGAAGCCTGAGCTATTCACTGAACAGTGTTGTAATTACTTTAATTTCTGTGTGATTATTCACGTCTGGACAGCTGGAAAATGACTAAGCAGTTATCTTTTACAGACACATTTTAGCAATTGCCCTTTATGATCAGTCCTATGTAACAAGGGACACATTGTTCTTGGTCTGAGGTGGACTAGTCATCAATTTTTAATACTTACAGATCCAATAACTAATGTTCATGCTAATTTATTTCTCCAATGATTTAAAATTTAAAGTATACCTCATCTCATCTCTTAATGTTCTTGAGCTTGCTAATTCAATGATTCTAGATTGGTATCCTCTCGAGATAAGACTTAGTTTTATATTGTGAAGATTAGTGTATCAATTTACCGTGTATTATAGGTAGTATGTACCTGTCTCTGAATTCTACAACTGCTAAAACACTTTTATAACTAACAATATAAAATCAACAAGCCTAAAATTCATAGGTGAAATCACAAAAGATGCCATGAAATCCTGAAGTTAAAAAAAATCCTGAGTAAAAAGAAAACTGCTGAAAGGATTATCATTCTAGATTATATGACTGCTTCTGGAAGATCTACTTGGAAGACACAGGAAACACATTTAAACTGTTATGAAGTAAAAATACAAAATACAACAATTATGCATGAAAAATAATCTTATTTGTAGCTCACAACTTTATCTATATGTATATGTATCTATACGAATATGATTCCATTATCTATTAGCAACTAAACAAATCAACATGCTTATTTTTGTCCATCTTTAATATTAATTTCAAATGTCTTTTGATGTACTGTATAATAGTGTGAATTAATCTCTACTGAGAGAATTCCAATTTTGTTTTACATAATTAAAGCATATTTATTTCTAATTGAATCTTTAGCTATTTATATCAATACTGTCCAGATAATAGAAGATAAATTGACAAAAATCATCCATAGATGAAAAAATTTGTTCCTTTAGTAAAGGCTGACAAGGACTGTTTAACAGACTGTCAAGTAGTTTAAATAATTTACAGACAAGGTGAACTTATTTTCAGTTTTTCAGTGTTTACACTGATGTCAACATAATTCAAAGCAATCACATAAAAACTGTGCTGTGAAAATAATGTCAGATGCATCATTAAATGTGTTGATCAGCAACTTTGTGTGAACAAACAGAAGTATAATATTAAATGATGTAAACTTGGATACTTTCTGACAGAGAAGAGAAAGGGAGAGGTGGGAGAGAGAGAGAAAAATAGACGATAGATACATAGATGCATACACACACATATATATATAGATGATAGAAATAAATATATAAATAGATCTACTGATCTTTTACTAAACACTGACATTCCTCAGAAACAAACTAGAAAGCATATCATAAATATCCAATCTGTATAAACATCCTGAAGAAAATGCCTTATAGAATATACAAAAATTCTCATATTATTTAAGGAGTTATTGAATTCCCAATCAAATCACCATGTAGAATTTTATACATATAAATTAAGTCTCACACTCTTACAGATTTGTATATTGGAAACATCATCAAAACCCACTGGCTTATAAATATCCATATTTGCAACATTCTTTAAAATTCTTATCTGAGAGGCAATGTATTAGTGCAATTCTATGTCAATATGCATTTTTTTCTAGAAGTAAATTTAAAATTATTTTAATAATGTTAATTCAGAGGCAAATTTCAAATTTAGAGTAATTGTATTTATCTTTTGCAATTATTAATTAAAATTGTTCATACTTCATCCAAGTCTTTAAAATCAAAATTGTTTCTTAATTTCAAATTTAGAGTATAAATGTTAGTGAAGTGTGACTGTGCTGTATAGTTTTATGTTAACCTGACACAAACTAGTGTCATCTGTGAAGAGGGGAAGCTCAGTTCAGAAAGTGAATCCATAATTTTGGTTTATATACAAGTCTGTAGAACATTTTCTTAATTAGGGTTTAATGAGCGAGGACCCAGCAGTAATAACAGTCCTAACCCTGGGCAGAGGGTCCTGAATTATTTGAGATAGAAGTTTGATCAAGCCATGATGAGCAACCTAGTAAGCAGCACTCCTCCATGTTCTCTGCATCAGTTCCTGCTTACAGATTCCTGCCTGTTTGAATTTCTGTCTTGAATTTCTTTGACGATGAACAGTGATATGGAAGTAGAAATTAAAGAAACCATTTCCTACCCAACTTACTTTTTGGTCATCACAGCAATAGAAAGTCTAACTAAGAGAAAGACTATGAAAAATTTTGCACATGTGAGAATTTCATGTCTTTCCTCTGCCATTCTTTCTTTCATATTTAATATTAAAGATTACCTTATGCCATGAATTATTTTTTAATTCAGTGTTTATAACTTTCCTCCCATATCAGCCATATTTGGATATATTGTTGCATAGAAATGATACCTTACATTAATTACACATTATTTTCCCTTTGGGCATAGAAAAATCTGTTTGCTTATATAAGACTAAGAAGCAGTACAACATAACTGAGGGATGATTAATTTAAATAGCATTATGCCTAACTGGTTTTAATGATAAATTCTAAACAATTCTATGATTCTGTCTAGTCCACTCCCCTCTTAAAAATGAATTATGATATCAGGATTATCTTGAAGCCTGATTTGGTGAGGGAACACTACATGCAAAGGGAGAAATTGACCCTTGAAAGTTATAGCCTTTTCTTCTTCACTACCCTTCCCCACCTCCGTCTTCCAGCTATGATGAACTTTGTGGCAAGTGAATAAAAATGCTTGTAATGTGAATTACCTCAGAACTGCTGATCAATAAGCAAAAGCTTGAACTTAGTAATTGAACAAGAGAATTAGCAATGGAACCTACAGTTAGTAATAGTCAAATGCAAAAGTTTAACTACCTAGGAACACTAAAAAAAACCTAACTATCAATTTAAAACTTATATCTATAAATTGAATAAATATATAACTATAACATATATGTTATATATCTCCAAGTATAAGGTGCATGCATATGCAAATTTTATAAAATATAGAGAATGTATCTTGATTTAGTCAATAATAAAATCTGAATTCAGTAGAGATAAGAAGGTAGCCAGAATTTTAATGCTACAGATGGTTAAAAGAATATATGGAGAGTATATATATATATGTATATATATATATATGTATATATATATATATATATGTAGAGAGAGAGAGAGAATCTGATAGTGAACATGGGTATTGTGCCAGGTGGTTGTTGTCAGCTTGACACAAATTAGAGTCAGCTACAGAGCAGAAAGTGAGCTTGTAAAATACCAGTGGGGCTATTTCTGAATTGATGATTAATTTAAAAAGGAATATTATGTCCAAGGCCATTTCAGGCTGCTGTGGGATAATGGTCTTGTATACTGTAAAGATTTGTCACTTGCATTGGATTAATAAAATGTTGATTAGCCATTACCCAGGCAGAAAGTATAGGTGGGGCAACCAGACTAAGAGAATTCTGGAAAGATCAAAAAAAGAGATGCAGCCACCAGCCACATGCTTAGAAAGCAAGAAGAGAATGCCTCACTGATAAAAGGTACTAAGCCACATGGCTAAACACAGACAAGAATTAAGGGTTAATTTATGTTTTCAGAGCTAGTTAGTAATACACCTTATCTAATAGACCAAAAAGTTTAAAATTAATATCAGTCTGTGTGTGTTCCTTTGGGACTGAATGGCTGCAGGACCATGTAGGGCAGAAACTTTCATCTACAACAGGAAGATATTTCTGAGTAGTATAAGAAAGCAGACAGAGTCAGTCCTATAAAAAGAATCAATAAATGATATTCTTCTATGTCCTTGGTTTCAGGCCCTACCCCTGGTTTCTGCCTTGAGTTCCTGTCCCAGTTTCTCTCCTTGATGCACTGTAACCTGAAGGTATCATCAACCCTTTCCTCACCTAACCACTTTTGGTCATGTTTTTGCTTCTTCTTTTCTTAATCACAGAATCCATACTACAAGTATGTATGTACAATTTAATTTCCAAACTAATTATGGCAGATGTATTTATATCATATTTTCAAAACTTGTCTGACATTTCCTTATCAATTAGGCCTTCCAATATTCACATAAGTTTAAGAAGTATTACAAAGCTAGAGAGGTGACTCAGTTTCGCAGAGGACTTAGGTTTTCATCATTGCTACATAGTAGTATGTACGTGTATGTGTGTTACACAGCATGTATGTAAAGGTCAGGGAACAACATTCAGAAGTTAAATTTCTCATTCAATTATTATGTGTCCTGGGATTGAAGTCATATCATCAGGTTTGATGACAGGTAAGTTTTAGAATTAAATCATGTTGCCAGCCCATAATTTTTACATTATACAACTTAAACTGAAAATAGTTTAACTAATGTGTGAATAAACATATATAATTTTGCTTAAAAATAATATTTGGAATCTTTAGCTCTATACACATTTTGAAAGAATTTATATTTAGGGAATAGACAGTACTGCTAAAGTAAAACAGTGCTTGGTATATATAATATATGAACAACTAACATTTGTTATGATAGAGCATGAGATATTATATAAAATAAAATCATGGGTATTTTTTATCACAAAAAATCTTTCATTGTTTTATTAAAACAATTTTATGTTGACATTTACAATATTACTAAGATGAGTAAAGCGAAGTTTATAAATCAGTAACTTTGCATTTCAGGTTTATAGAATATGATTATTAAATTGTTCTTGTAACAAGCATTTGTCAGGATACTTGGCTAGTATCTAATACTGTATAATTTAATTATAATGTTATTGACATCTAGACCATCTCTCTAATACTTGACAGGTTTTTAAAATATGAGATTGTTAATTCAGAAACCAATAGTTAAAAGGAACAATCATCCCATTCTGATATCCTTTAAGTAGAGATAGCATTCAAAAATAGTGTGTCACAAAGGACAGACCCTTATAAAAATTTCAAGGACTATTGTTGATATGATAGCACTGTTTAGTCAACATTTAAGTAGCTAATGGGAACTCACAGGACATCTTTCCTCTACACATTACAAAAATGTGGGAAAACTAAGATAGAATATTCACAGTAGTTAAAGACGAGGTATCATTAGGGGTAATGTAACTGAACATAACACATCCATTCTTCCTTTCTGTTATAATATAGTAAGATATGGATACTGTCCTAGTTGCCTTTAGCTGGTAATTTCACACAGACAAGAGCCAAACGAGAGAATATTAATCAAGAAATTTTACTTTGATCAGATTGGCCTTTAGAAATGCCTGTGAATGCTCATTGAGATAAGAGAAACAATTTGGTGAGCAGAGTTCCATCTCTAGCAAGTTGGGCCCTCTGTTGTACAACAAGCAAGCAGTATTCTTCCATTGGCACTGCTATGAGCTCCAGCCTAAGTCCCTACCCTGATTTTTCTCAATAATGGATTATAACTTGGAAGCATAGGCCAAGTAAACCCTTTTCTTCCCAAAGTGTTTTTGCTAAAAAATATTTAATTACAGTGCTAGAAATCAAAATTAAAAAGATACTTTCTTTGTATTACAGTTTGCAAATTATTTGCTTACACATACCTAGTCATGTATTTGAAGTCTGGATAAGATCAATATGCATTGTATACATGTACACATTGTTAATGAATAATGTAAATTATAGTATTTAAAAATAAACCTGAAGATATAAAATGACACTTATTAAGTCCCTGAAAATAATAATAATAGAACATCAAATAAAGTTTTCCTGAATAGGTGACTGTGTATTTTCTCTAACTGTTTCAGTTTTTTTTTTAATCAAGAGTGATAGGTTAGTGTATAAAGTGCTTAATATTGAGACATTAAGACAAGTTGTGTTCCACAATAACCTCACAAAAGCTAGGACTGTGAATCGAATGCCTGTAATTCTAGCACTGTGTTTGAGATGCTTCAATATGGGTATATACCTGGGGATTTCTGGTCATTTCACCTAGATGAAAAAGTAGGATCTGTGAGAACCCCTGTTTCAAAAATAAGCTGAAGACAACATAGGAAGACACTTGATTCATCTGTTGGGCTCCACATGCACATACACAAACAAGTTCACACAATGCAGGTGAGCACACACAGATGTGTAAAATAAAGCAACAAGTCATATCATCTTCCATATCAATTCATATTCTAACTAAGTGGCAACAAGGTTCATCGCTGACTACATATATTCCATCAATGGCAGTATCAATTTTCAGGAAACCTAAAAAACAAAAACAGGGAAACAAAAACCTCTTATACACTTTAAAAAATGGAATGAGTGAAAGATATTAGAACAGTAATTCCAATCTCAGGAGCATCTGGAAGGTTTTCAGAAAATTCCTTAGTCATTAAAATAAGAAATACTTGTATGGTGAAAAATTTATTAACTTTTGCAGATTGCATAACAATCACATCAAGCACATAGACAGGGATGATAACTGGAATTAATCAGTGCCTGCTGATATCAGGGGCTACTTTTATTTTCTTACCAGTGTACCTTTTTTCTGTATCTATTATTTATAATACTTTCATTCACAGTGAGAAGCAAGATTTGATTTGCATATTAATATTTCTTGAATCTTTAAGAACTTTTTCTGTGTTGATGGACATGGGTAAATACAAGTCAGCTATAGCATAGCTTATTCTTTTCCATTATAGATTATAAAGTTTATGATTTCAGAATTTAGGACTTTTCAACTGGATAATTAAACCATTATCTGTTTCACCATTCTTTCAATATTGAATATATATAAGATAGAGTTTATGAGCAGAAGCCAGGAGCCAATCCAGTCCTAGGAGCCAATCTAGTCCCTGGACACTGGCAGAACAGGATTGAGTCAGCGACCTGGTCCAGAGACAGTGAGCTCCACTGGAACAGGTACAAGGACGTAACTGCTGAGTGAGTGAGCCAGAGCCAGAGACCACTGAGGGTTCAGACGTGAATCTGAGACCTTCAAGTGAGTAGACCTAAGCAAGGACCCCATGGGTCTTGGGGAGAGTCTAGGACCTCCGAGGAACTACACCTGAGCCAGGACCTCTGCCATTCAGAATTTGGGACCTCTGAGGGAGTAGGCAGGAACCAGAGATTTCTGCAGTGCCAGGCATGAGTCTGGGACCTCAGAGGGAGTAGGCCTGAGCCAGGACCTCTATGGGTCAGGGCATTGGTCTGGGACATCAAAGGGAATAGGCAGGAACCTTGAACCTCTGCAGGTCTGAGCATGAGTCTGGGACCTCTGAGGGAGTAAGCCTGAGCCAGGACCTCTGCAGTTCTGGGTGCACCTGAGCCTGGGAACTCTGAGGCAGTAGGCCAGAGCCAGAAACCTTTGCAGGACCAACTCCAAGGCAGGGACTTCTGCAGGTGGGGATCTAGACCAGGATTTACAGAAACAGGTCAAAGCCAGTAACCTAGGCCAAAGTAAGCCTGAGACAGCAAACTCCAAGGGATCAGAGCAAAGCAAAGGAGCATTGATCTATCTCCAGGAACATGGAGTAACTAATGGGGTAACTAGAACTGTGGCACTGACTGTACAACAAAGAACAACCATCTGAGATTTGGATTCACTGGCACCTAGAGAATTAATCAACAGAATCTCAGACAGCCCCAACCACACCTATTAGAGAAAAAGATGAGTAGAAATGGTAAGAACTCATGCAACACCACAAAGAGCTATACAACAGAAGTAAAACCTAAAATACCTACAACAGCAAAACCTGAACAACCAAATATAGATGAAGCAGAAGAAAATGAACTAAAAAATAACTTCAAGAGAATGTTTGAAACTATCAAAGAGGAAATGAGAAATTTCCTTAAAGTAATGGAGGAAAAGATAAACAAAAAATTGGAAGACATCAGCAAATCCCTTAAAGAAAACCAAGGAAAAGAAATCAAACATATGAAAGAAACTATTGAAGACTTGAATCTGAAATAGAGACAATAAAGAAAACACAAGCTGAGGGAATTATAGAAACAGAAGTCATGAGAAAATGATCAGGAACCAAAACTACAAGCATAAACAGCAGAATACAAGAGATGGAAGAGAGAATCTCAAGCACTGAAGATACAATAGTGGAAATTGACTCATCATTAAAGAAAACATTAAATCTTACAAAAGCTTAACCCAAAATATCCAGGAAATATAGGACAACATGAAAAGGCCAAATCCAAGAATAATAGTTAGTGAAGAAGGAGAAGAAGTTCAACTCAAAAGCACAGAAAATATATTTAACAAAATCATAGAAGAAAATTTTCCCAACCTAAAGAAAGATATGCCTATGAAGATACAGGAAGCTTACAGAACACCAAATAGACTGGATCCAAAAAAAGTCCTCTTACCACATAATCAAAACACTAAACATGCAGAGTAAAGAAAGAATATTAAGAACTAAAAGGAAAGAGGCCAAGTAACATATAGAGGTAGACCTATCAGAATCACACCTGACTTCTCATTAGACACAAGAAAGCAAGAGGATCGTGGTCAAGAATTATGCAGACATTAAGCGACAACAGATGCCAGCCCAGACTACTATACCCATCAAAACTTTAAATCACCATAGAAGGACAAAACAAGATTTTCCATGACAAAACTAGATTTCAGCACTACCTAGCCCCAAAGCCAGCCCTACACAAAATACTAGAAGGAAAACTCCAACTCAAGGAAGTTGGCTATACCAACAAAAACCAGATAATTGATGGTCTCATAGCGCAAATCCCAAAGAAGGGAAAAATGCACAGATTAACATCACCAACAATGAAAACTAAATTAACAGGAGATAGTAATAACTGGTCATTAATATCCCTTAATGTAAATGGACTCAACTCACTTATAAAAAGGCACAGGCTAACAGACTGGATACAAAAACAGAATCCATCCTTCTTCTGCGTACAAGAAACACATCTCACCTCAAAGACAGACATAGTCTCAGAGTAAAGGGTTGGGAAAAAATATACCAATCAAATGGAATTAAGAAACAAGTGGGTGTAGCTATCCTAATATCTAACAAAATAGACTTCAAGCTAAAATCATTCAAAAGAGACAAAGAAGGCCATTTCATATTAGTCACAGGAAAAATCCATCAAGAGGAAATCTCAATACAGAACATATATGCCCCCAAAACAAGGGCACCCTAATATGTAAAAGAAACACTTCTAAAGCTTAAATCATACATTAAACCCCACACACTAATAGTGGGAGACTTCAACACTCCCCTCTCACCACTGGATAGGTCAGTCAGACAAAAATGAACAGAGAAATAAGGGAACTGACAGATGTTATGACTCAAATGGACTTAACAGACATCTATAGAATATTCTATCCAAACAGAAAATAATATACCTTCTTCTCAGCACCTCATGGACCATTCTCAAAAACTGACCACATACTAGGTAACCAAACAAACCTCAACAAATAAAAAAATGGAATAACCAAATGTACCTTATCAGATCACCATTGTTTAAAACTGGAAGTAAACAGCAATACTAATTCCAGAACACCCACAAACACATGGAAATTAAACAGTGCTTACCTGAATCATCAATTGGTCAAGAAAGAAATAAAGGGAGAAATTAATGATGTCCTGAAATGCAGTGAAAATGACCACACAACATACCCAAACTTATGGGACACAATGAAAGCAGTGTTAAGAGGAAAGTTCATAGCACTAAATACCTACATAAAGAAGCTGGAAAAAGCACAAACTAGTGAAATAACAGAACATTTGAAATTTTATAACAAAAAGAAGTAAACTCACCTGAGAGAACTAGATGACAGTAAATAATCAAACAGAGAGCTGAAATCAACAAAATAGAAACAAAGAACACAATACAAAGAATCAATGAGACAGTTGTTTCTTCAAGAAAATCAACAAAATAGACAAAATTTTATCCAAACTAACTAAAAGGCAGAGAGAGAATATCCAAATTAACAATATCAAAAATGAAAAGGGGGATATAACAACAGACTTGGAGGCAATACAAAGAATCATCAGGTCATATTTAGAAGACCTGTACTCCACAAAATTGGAAACAATCTTGTACAATAAAAGAACTTCTGGAGGCAACACAATCCCTGACTTCAAACTCTACTACAGAGCTACAGTACTGAAAACAGCATGGTATTGGCATAAGAACAGGCAGGAGGACCAATGTAACCGAATGGAAGACACAGATATCAATCCACACATCTTCGAAAACCTGATTTTTGACAAAGAAGCAAAAAATATCAAATGGAAAAAAGAAAGCATATTTAACAAATGGTACTGGCATAACTGGATAACAACCTGTAGAAGAAAAATAGACCCATATCTATCACCATGCACAAAACTCAAGTCCAAATGTTTCAAAAACCTAACATAAATCCAGCCACACTGAACCTTATAGAAGAGAAAGTGGGAAGTACACTAGAACACATTGGCACTGGAGACCACTTCCTAAATATTACCACAGCAACACAGACACTCAGAGAAATAATTAATGGATTGGCCCTCTTAAAACTGAAAAGCTTATCTAAAGCAAAGGACATGGTCAAAAGACAAAATGACAGCCTACAGAATGGGAAAAAATCTTCACAACCCCCACATCAGACAGAGGTCTGATCTCCAAAATATACAAAGAACTCAAAAGAACACATCAAAAGAACACATAATCCAATAAAAAAAATGGAGTACAGACCTAAACAGAGAACTCTCAGCAGAGGAATCTAAAATGCCTGAAAGACACTTAAGGAAATGTTCAACATCCTAAGTCATCAGAGAAATGCAAATCAAAACAACTCCGAGATTCCATCTTATACCTGTACGAATGGCCAAGATCAAAAACACTGATGACAACTTATGCTGGAGGGGTTGTGGGGAAAAGGGAACACGTCTGCATTGCTGGTGGGAATACAGCCTCTTTGGATTTTACTTTGGCAATTTCTCAGAAAATTAGAAAACAACCTTCCTCAAGACCCAGTAATAATACTTTGGGGTATATATCCAAAAGATGCTTAATTGTGCCACGAGGACATGTGTTCAACTATGTTTATAACAGCATTGTTTGTCATAGACAGAACCTGGAAACAACCTAAATGCCCATCGACTGAAGAATGAATAAGGAAAATGTGGTATATTTACACAATGGAGTAATACACAGCAGAAAAAAAATAACAACATCTTGAATTTTGCAGGAAAATGGATGGAGCTAGAAAACATTATTTTGAGTGAGGTAACACAAACACAGAATGACAATTATCACATGTATTCACTCATAGGTGGTTTTTAAACACAAAACAAAACCAGCCTACAAATCACAGTCCTAGAGAACGTAGACAACAATGAGGACACTAAGAGAGACTTACATAGATCTAATCTACATGGAAAATAGAAAAAGACAAGATCTCCTGATTAAATTGCGAGCATGGGATCCTTTGGGGATGGTTGAAAGGGGGAGGGGAAGGCAGGGAGGTAGCAGAGAAAAATGTAGAGCTCAATAAAAAAAGATAGAGTTTATGAAGGCTATTCAGTCCTTAAAAACCATTCTTTATCCAAATATTCAAAACTCTACTGTATCAATAACTTTTTCCTTTAGGAGATTACACTCAAATTTTACAATATTTATCTCTTAAAACACTCCTAGTGTGTGTGTCTGTGTCTGTGTGTGTGTAATTGAATGTAGGTAGCTATGGAATCAGAAAAAAATAACATTAAATCCCATGGATCTAGAGTTACAGAAAGTTATGAGCTCTTCAACATGAGTTTTTGAACTAAACTCTGGTTTTCTGAAGAAAAAAGAAAGAATTCTTAAATCACTGACCCATCTATACATCCCTCATATGATATCATTAAAATTAAAATTTAATTTAATTAAATTAAAATGAAGATTCATTGTGAAACACTTGGTAATCATTTTCATAGATTTACTATTGGTACATCAAATGTCACCTATACTTGAGTTGTTTCTTTCTCCATTTAATTATATAATACTCATTAGTGTATGCTTATGTGTGTGTGTGTTTGCAGGCATGTGTATACAAGCGCTGGTGACATCAGAGGTCAGAAGCATTGGATCTCATAGATTTGGAGTTACATGTGATTCTCAACATGGGTGTGGAAAACCAAACTCAGGTCATCTGCAATTTCAACTAGTATACTCTCTCAACAGTTTAGCCACTTCCCTATGTCTTAGTCATACCTTAACTGTGCTACATCATTATTATTTTTCAGTAATTTTTAAAAGACATTGTTTCTACACTATTCTTTTCCTTCAGGATTTGATTGTATATATTTACTATGTACTTTATTATATTTTTATCAGACACATGATTTGCTAAGAAAAGAAGTAAACAAGACACATATAAATTACAAATCATAATTTGATATTGCATCAACCATAATATTTATTTACTGTTTATTTGAATCCTGAAGTATTCAAAATAGTTAATAAACTTGCTGTCTGCTTTTTCATAAACATCTTTTATAGCAATAAGAAAAACAAAATACTTAATAATTCTGATATGTAGGAAAGAAAAGTTAAAGATATTTTTTTCTCAAATTGTGTTAAAATAAACTTCATTTTGAACAGAGACAATTAAAGATACCTTTAATAATTTCATTAATAATGTAAACTGACTCTTGCTCATACATGTCCTGTTACATCATTAAATACTATTGAGTTAGGTCCTGACATTTTATTCCGAATTATGTATCTGGCATTTAAGTGTTCAGTTCTAAATGTTAAGGATGTCAATTATATAAGCATCCATCTTTTTCACTATGGCCTCCCATCAAACATTAATGGTAAAAGTGTTAATTCATTTCAAGTAGGCTCAACTAGCTGAACTGAAAAAGGTTGGTACTGCACAAGTGTTGTCATCCTCTGGTAAGTAATTACTCTCAAACACACCTCTGTAAATTCAACTCACTCCTACAGGCATTTTAAATTATATGCCATTAAAACGTAATGTTTTTTTTTCAAATGACAAGGTCATGCTAAAAACCAAAACTACATTCTATTTTTATCTGAGATGTACACACTCCAGTAAAAATGATATAGCATACACTCCAGACTAGAAAGTGTAAGTTGTGCTACATTGAGTGGTAGGTAGTAATCAAGGTAAATTATTATTTCCCTATCAGTAAGTAAATGTTATCTTGTCATTCCCTGTAAGAATGTGGTCTGCTTGTGAAACTAGGATACTTCCCATCCTTCTTAATTTAAGACAGAAATTTATTCAAAGGCTGAATGTTGCTATTTCCTTATCACTTCCTTCCTCTATAAATTTGCCTCGTTGTCAATAAGGCTTTTTAAAGTAAAAAAAAAAAAATGAATTTACATGAAATTTCACTTTTAACTGAATAGAACCACAAAGTGTACCATGTATTATACACTCTTATCTTTCAGATGAATTTAAAATATAGTAATTTGAATGAAAGCTTAATCCTGAAACACGAAGAGAATTATGGAAAAAATCAGCTAACTGTAGAAGCAATTGTTTATCTTTGTTAATAATATAAGAAATTATGGGGAAAATATGCTTTCTAAAATGTGACAGTCAGGATATTTACCTTAAACAGAATTCATTTTATTGAAATTTTTATGATGATCACTTATGATTGTCACTTAGTAAGACTATGCCCCTGGGTGTGCCTATGAATATTTCAGACTTGTTCTATAGGTTATAAATTGAAAAGTCATATAAATAAATGTATAAATATTATATTTAAACAGGGATTGAAAACTAAATATGCTAAAACATGATTCTTACACATTGATATATTACTTTTCATCCATAAATCAGTTTTTAAAACCTAAGAACCACATGGTTTATCACAGTAATGGCCCCATATTTTTGTACTTATTTATTATTTACTTTTAGGATTGATGTAATGAACTACCTTATAAAAGGAAAATAAGGAAGGTAGAATTTCTTTGGCTCAGAGTTTGAAAAAACCTTGCATCATGAGAAATAAGTCATGTGAGGCTCCTGGTTACACTGGTCATGTTATATTAGCACTGTGGAAGCAGGTTAAGATGAAATCTGGTACTCCGGTTATTTTTTCCTCTTCCCCATTATGGGATAGTACTGCCTACATGCAGTGTAAGCCCTCCCTCTTTATTTAAAGGCTTCTAAAATATCAACATAAGTATACTAGGAGATATGCTTCCATGGTCATTGAAAAATTCAGTCCTGTTGAAAATTAAATTAACAATTATATTTGACAACATGTACATTCATTCTTAGTACTAGAAGTGTGTGTGTAATAAATCTGTCTTTACATTATAGGACGCTTGGTACTACAGTTTCCATATACCATTTTAGATGCCAGTTGTAAACTGTTGTGTTGATAGCTAAATATGCTGCTTTCTTATAGATAGATATTTTTGGAGTTCATTATTCTATGGTTTTGGAACTGCCATTGTGAAGGCTTTAATTTCCTAGAATTGATTTATAGACACACTGTGAAATATCCATTGATATATATATATATATATATATATATATATATTCAGTGCAAATTGTAAAGAAATTATAGGTAAATTTAGCTTTGGTTTTAGTTATTTCTAGAGAGAGAAATAGAGATGGAAAATGGTAAACATGTTTTACTATCATAAGAAAATGTGGTTCTCAAAGTGTATCATTAATTGAATGAAACGTTAAAACATAGATGAGAAATATATTTTCAAAACTTCAAGCCACAAATATTTTATAACAAAAACATCACAAAGCAAAAGCTAGAGAAATTGATTAAAAAATATAGACAGAAAACTTATATCACCTTTCTAAAGTATCTGATAAAATTATGATGCCATACTCAATGTAATTAGTTGTCAGAGAAGGAAAATTACTTATAAAATAATATTCTCTTACATAATATGAGAATATCTTTAAAAATGCAAAGAACAATAGCTCAATCATATTTTATTATTGTTTCAAAATTTTCTTTTTTTCTTTCTTTTTTATTATCACTTAAAAAAATACCAATCCAAATTCCCACTCCATCCCCATCTCCCAGTCCCCTCTGTCTCCCTCCACAGACCCTCCCCCCCACCCCACCAACCCTAAGGGAGTGCCATGCACCCTGTCATGTGGAAAGTCCAAGGCCCTCCCTACTACATCTAGGTTGAGCAAGATTTAGATCCAAAGAGAATAGAATCCCATGAAGCCAATATATGCAGCAGAGACATATCTCAGTGTCACTACCAGTGGCCCCTCAGTCTGACCCAGCTGTCAACCCCCTTCAGAGGGGCTTGGCTGTTCCCATGTTCATTCACTCCCAGTCCAGTTGGAGTTGGTGACCTACCATTGGCTCAAGCACTCTGTCTCAGTGGATGATCCCCTCATGGTCTTGAATTCCTTGCTCGTACTCTCACTCCTTCCACTCTTCAACTGGATCTTGGGAGCTCAGTCCAGTGCTTCAATGTGGGTCATTGCCTCTGTTCCCATCTGTGTTGTTGGATGAAAGTTCTATGGTGATATTTAAGATAATCATCAGTCTGACTACAGGGTAAGGTCAGTTCAGACACCCTTTGTTCGATTGCTTAGGGACTTAGCTGGGGTCATTCATTCCTGTGTGTTCTTGGGCATTTTCCTAGAGCCAGGTTTCTTGCTAACTCCATAATGGCTCCCTCAATCAAGATATCTCTTTCCTTGCTCTCATATCTGTCCTTTCTCCATCTGGACTATCCCATTGCCTCAAGTTCTCCTCAACCCCCCTTCTCCTCTTCCTTCTAACCCCTGCTCCCCTGCTCCCAAATTTTTGTCTGATTCTACTTTCCAGGTGGGTCTATATGTGTTTTTCTTTGGTTTCACCTTATTACTTAGTTACTCCAGGATCCTGAACTATAGGCTCATTGCCCTTTGTTTATGACTAGTATTCTCTTATGAGTGAGTATATACCATATTCGTTTTTTTGGGTCTGGGTTACCTCACTCAAGTTAATGTTTTATAATTCTGTCCATTTGCATGCAAAATTCAAGATGTCATTATTTTTTACTGCTGAGTAGTACTGTTTGTGTAGATTGTGACACTTTCTTTATGCATTCTTCTGTTGAGGGGCGTCTAGGTTGTTTCCAGGTTCTAGCTATTACAAATAATGCTGCTATGAATATAGTTGAATAAATGTTCTTGTAGTATGATTGAGCATCTTTTGGGTATATTACCAAGAATGGAATTGCTGGATCCTGAGGTAGGTTGATTCCTACCTCAGTTTTCTGAGAAACTGCCAAATGGATTTCAAAAGTGTTTGGAGAAGTTTGCATTCCCACCAACAATGGATGAGTGTTCCCCTTGCTTCACAACCTCTCCAGCATAAGCTCTCATTAGTGTTTTTGATTTTAGGCATTCTAACAGATGTAAGACGGTATCTCAAAGTTGTTTTGATTTGCATTTCCCTGATAGTTAAGGAAGAAGAAAATGTCCTTAAGTATCTTTTGGCCATTTGAAATTCTTCTGTTAAGAATTCTCTGTTTATTTCTGTACACCATTTTTAATTGGTTTATTTAGAATTTTAATATCTAATTTCTTGAGTTCTTTATATATTTTGGAGATCAGTCCTTTGTCTGATGTGGGATTGGTGAAGATTGTTTTCCCATTCAGTAGGCTGCCTTTTTGTCTTATTGACTGTGTCCTTTGCTTTACAGAAGCTTCTCAGTTTCAGGAGGTCCCATTTATGTATGGATGCTTTTATTGTCTGTGCTACTGGAGCTATATTTAGGAAATGGTCTCCTGTGCCCATGCATTGAAGGGTACTTCCTACTTTCTCCTCTATCAGGTTTAGTGTGGTCGGATTTATATCGAGGTCTTTAATCCATTTGGACTTGAGTTTTGTGCATGGTGACAGATACGGATCTATTTTAATTCTTCTACAGGTTGACATCTAGTTATGCCAGCACCATTTGTTGAAGATTCTTTCTTTTTTCCATTTTATATTTTTTGCTTCTTTGTCAAAAATCAGGTGTTCATAGGTGTGTGAATTAATATCCGGGTCTTCAATTCGACTCCATTGGTCAACATCTCTGTTTTTATGCCAATACCAAGCTGTTTTCATTACTGTAGCTCTGTAATATAGCTTGATGTCAGGTATGGTAATACCTCCAGCAGTTCCTTTGTTATACAGAATTGCTTTGGCTATCCTGGGTTTCTCGTTTTTCCATATGAAGTTGAGTATCATTCTTTGAAGGTCTGTGAAGAATTTTGTTGGGATTTTGATGGGAATTGCATTGAATCTATAGATTGCCTTTGATAAGATTGCCATTTTTACTATGTTGATCCTTCTTATCCAAGAGCATGGGAGATCTTTCAATTTTCTGTTATTTTTTTCATTTTTTTCCTCAAAGACACAAAGTTCTTGTCAAATAGGTCTTTTATGTCCTTTGTTAGTTTACCTCAAGATATTTTATGTCATTTGTGGCTATTGTGAAAGGTGATGTTTCTCTGATTTCCCTCTCAGCTTCTTTATCCTTTGTGTATAGAAGGGCTACTGATTTTTTTTTAGTTGATCTTGTATTTTGCCACATCACTGAAGATATTTATCAGCTGTAGGAGTTCTCTGCTAGAGTTTTTGGGGTCACGTATTTACACTATAATATCACATGCGAATAATGAAAGTTTAACTTCTTCCTTTCCAATTTGAATCCCCTTGATCTCCTTATGTTGTCTTATTGCTATTGCTAAAACTTCAAGAACTATGTTGAAGAGATATGGAGAGAGCGGACAGCCTTGTCTTGTTCCTGATTTTAGTGGAATTCCTTAATTAATCACTTTATTAAAGTACTCTATAAATATCACCCAATAAAACACTAATAATTGGAACAGGGTCATTCTGAGAAATTAATGTTAGGATTAAGTAAGTGAATGTACTCTTTTAGAAGAAAAATTAATCATGTACTAATTATGTACATTATGTCACTTCAATTTCTCACTCATTATCATTTCTAATTACCATGATCTATGAAGGATGTTGTAAATTATAATGTGGATTTACAAAATTAGGTAATGGTTGTTTCTATGCTTATAATGCCAATTAAACTATCCACAGAAATGAATTCTTTCTGCAACTGGTATCGTCGTCATCATCATCATCATCATTATTTAGTCTTATTAATCATGAAAGCTTTGATATTAGAAAATAGTGATGTCAGTAATGTAATAACAATTATTGAATTTGAAGGAGAACAGGTAGGGGCAACGATATTCTTGCACAGCTGTTACATCTATGATACACAACTGTAAGTGAACTGCTTTTTATTTCCCATTTGCCCAGACCCAAATAATCACGCAAAAACTTTATTAATTATAGAACTGTTTGGTTGATTGCTCAAGAGCATTTCTAGCTAATTCTTACATCTTAAATTAACCCATTTCTATTAACCTGTGTGATACCATGAAGTAGTCGCCTACTGGTCAAGTTCCAGCGTCTTTCTTCATTGGCAGTTTCAGGGATCTTTCTGGCTGCACCTACCCTTTCTCTGTTTCTCTGTTCAGATTTTCCACCTGGCTATATTCTTCTCTGCCACAGGCCAAATAGCTTACTAACTAATGGTAATAAAACATATTCATAGCATACAGAGGCAAATCTTCTATTATCTCACTTTTTCTGTCTAAATGAAAAAGAAGGTTTTAACTTTAACATGGTTAAATTCCATGCAACAAAGCAATTATCAAGCAAGAATTACAGTTTCAAAATTTCTTTGTGAGTCTAAAGTTTCATATTTAAATTTTCTTTTATCATAACCAAGGAAAACTATATAAACCCCAGAAGTAAATAATATTACCTATGTACACAGGAAGTGCATTGCAAGCAACTGCCAAAACTGGAATTGGCAGGGTCCTCTCACTGCCTGGACAGTCACACAAATATCTTATGTAACATTGGGGCATCCATATTTGTCCTATATGACCAAAGTATCTGGCAGACTTTTCCATGAAGCAGAAGATTTGAAAGACTGTTTCACCTATTGGCAGCCTGTCAGTCACTTTCTCCTGTGTCCTGTAGAATGTCTAGCAGTTTCGTCTGTGAAGCAGGAACTCTGAAGGAGCATTCCATCTTTTGCATAGTTCAGCAGTCACTTTTCTGTGGATCTTGCATGTCCAGTACCTAAAACATACCATTAAGCAGTCCAGGCAAGAACAATTTCTTGCCCAAATGGCAAAAATTGCCACATTGAAGGCAAATTCCACGAGTTTCTTTGATGTCCATCAATCTCTCTGAAGTAACTAGTATTGCCAAAACCAGACATGACTCACTGTTGAGAAAAGTCTAAATTCTTAAAACATTTTAAATACCATATTCCATAGGTCTCTGAAGTGTTGAAGAGTATCTATCTAACTGAAATTTATCTCTGTATATCTAGAAAAACTAGCTACATGACTACAAATTTGACTATTATAAATGACTATTTATTAATCTGTAATTTTGATTACACATTACATTTTAAAATGGGATGTACAAATACAATAACTTGAACAAAAGATTTAATACATATACACAGTATAACAGAATCCATCTTAAATCTGAATCAATAGACCAAGATCTATACGAATGCAAAGCATTCATCTCTATATCATAACCCCTTTAAATGAAAATAAACATTTATAAATAACAATTTTGAGAACGGGCACTGTTTTCTTCAAACTCCTTCTTTCTGGTTGTTGGACAAAGTAATTTTAGGGTTCATGGATACCTTTCAGGTGGTCTTGTTGCGCCAAACCACATTAGTCTGGAAGGAGTCCACAGGTTCCCATTCTCTATAGAAACAAAAGCAAAACTTCTTTTTCAAAGTAACATATCGCCTCAAATTTTAAAGTCAAGATAAATTTAAAATATATATGTTGATTTAGCTTAGCAGCACCCAGAAAAAAATGTTTCTCTGCAGTCAAGAAATTCAAACAAAACACAATAATATAATAATCCATACTCCATGTATTTTCCATTTTATGTGTCTTTTTATATTAATTTTAATGTGTCTTAAAAATATTTCTTTCTATAGCTGTCTGTACTGTTTTTTCTTTTCCCTTGTAAGCCTACATACCCTTTTTAAAACCCATTGTGTTTTGTTTAGAGGTCTTTTATGTTTGAATCTGTCCTACTGTAAATCTGAAATTCTTTCTGAGCAGGAGCATTTTTAAAAATGGTAAGCAGTGTGGGTGTAGCAGCCCTGGATTCTGGCTCTGTCCTCCTCAGCCTTTAAATATGGTGGAAATACATTTATAGCCAGTTCTAGGACATCCACAGTGAGAGTCATGCTCACCACTTTGACTCTGGGAAGCACTGTGCAGAACAATAAACCGTTTTTGTTTTTTTTTTTTTGTAATCTGAATAAAAGCTAAATCTTCCAAGTAGCACTTTGTGTGGTATGGAAATGTCTCTGTGCATGGAGTGGGAATCCCCTTTCTGTGCATGCTTAGCCATCCTGATTCTGTGGCTTAACCAGTTGGGCATGCTGAGCCACATGCACACTCTGTTAGGTTTCTTCTAACTTCAAGTGAGTATACAAGCACCAGGACCCTAAGTGGGTGGTAAGCTGCACGGGATAGTCCGAAACAGCAGGACACTATTTTGCAATGACCCACTACAAAATACTCTTCATAAAATAAAAGTCACAGTCATAACATACAATAAATAACTGTCTAATTACAATTAAGGCCCACTCATTAGTTATGTCTTCATTCTTGGTACTATTTATCTACCCAAATTTGACTAACTAGTGAGTCCATGGAACCTAGATGATAACCTATTACTGTACTTTCCTAAGCTAGCAAATTTCTTTTTCTTAATAATTTTTTATTTATTTTTTTCAAATTTCATATTATATTCCAAACACAGTTTCCCTCCCACCCCTTTTCTCATACCAACTCACTCCCTCTCTGCCCACTTCCCCCTACAGTCCTCCCAAAATGTAAGAGCTCCCAACAGGAGTCAACAAAGCCTGGAAAATTAAGTTGGACAAAGACCAAATTCCTCCTCCCTGCATTAAGGCTGAGCATGGCATCCCACCATTGGAAATGAGCTCCAACCAGCTAGGTCGTGCACCACGGATAGATGCTAGTCCTACTGCCAAGTGCCACTCATATAGTCCAAGTTTCACTATTGTCTCCCATATATGGAGGACATAACTTGGTCCCCCTGGAGGCTTCAGTCTAGAGTTCATGAGTTTCCATGAGGTTGGTTCAGCAGTTTCTATAGATTTCCCAATCATGATCTTAACCTCCATTGCTCATATATTCCCTCCTCCCTCTCTTGCAGGCAAATGAACGGAACTATAAAAAAATATCCTGACTGAGATAACCCAGTCTCAGAAAGACAAACATTGTATGTAGTCACTCATAAATAGATGTTTGTTATAAAGGATAATCAGATTACCATCCACAGCTTCAGAGAAGCTAGGTAACAAGGGATATCCTTAAAGGGACACATACATCACTCTGGGAAAAAAAATGAGATGATATCTCTTGGGTAAAATGTGGCAAAGGGGAGTGGAAAAGAGGGTATAGAAGATGAGAACATGAAGAAATAGAATGGTTGAAGGGAGAGGAACAGAGTAGGAGAGTAATGAAAGAAAGATCTTGATAGAGAGAGTCACTATGTTGTTAGAGAGAAATCTGGTTGTATGTGGAGACTGCTCTTTCTTTCTCTGCCACCCAGACCTGAATAGTCACACAAAAACTATGTTAATTACAACACTGTTTGACCTTGGTCTGGGGAATGAATAATCAGCCTCCATCTACATAATGGTGCCCAATGTCTGGGGCATGGGTCCACATAAGACCTAAAAGAAAAACTTAAGGAAAAACAGAGGGCTTTTAGACCCACAAAAACATGAGTCAAGTGCAGTTTCTTGGTAGTCACATTTTTTTTTTTTCAGATAGGCTCTGTTTGCTGGCAGCAAGGAGAGGAACAGCTTCTTTAAGAGCCAGCTTCCTGGTTCATGCTGGGGGCACAAACTTCTCTGCCTCTTTCAGTAGGTCCTGCTACAAAGCACTTATGGTATGAGCAGAGTGCTACAAGTTGCTTAATGGCAACGTAGACCGGCTGCATCTCTGGAGCTGGGGAAGTGAGCATGACTCACAGAGGAAGTGAACACACCTCTGCCATGGTGCATGCAGCAGAGCCATCAGGCAGGGCTGCAGAATTGGTCCTAGCCGTGCCTGCTTAGCATTGAGAAGAAAAAGTCCTTCCAGGTCAGAAAATGATTATAGATATGCAATAAGAAATATGCAGACAGAAATAAACCTCTGAATGGGTCATACTGTGCTTAAAAAGTGTACATATGCTTGGGAGAGAGGAAAAAGAGTATAAGTAAGAGTACAGACAGTCATGGATTAAAGGAATAAAGCTAAATAAATATTGAAAAGTAATAAAGTTATGAAAATAAGTCATATAGAAATGGAATATACACAGAGAGTCTGGATTATATACATATATTATTGTGTCTTTGAATTTTTATTGTGAATGACCTCAGGATAGAGAGACATTTTACTGTACATGCTGCTTAGTTAAGCCAACATAAAGATATCTTGACTTCAAAATTTGAGTCTGACAATATGTTGCCTTGGAAAAGAGATTCTGATTTGGTTTCCACAGAAGATGAGAACCTGTGGATTCCTTCTAGGCTAATGTAGTTTGATGGAACAAAACCCCCTGAAAGATCTCCATGAACTCTAAAAATACTTCATCCGACATACAGCAAGAAGCAGTTTAGAGAAAACTGAACCCAAATTTCAAAAATGATTGTTTATAATTGTTTGTTTCTACATAGGAGGTTGATTGTAAGTGATTAATGTTCACAGTCAATTTCTATAAAAAATGATAAGGAGGATATAAAGATGAATACTTTGAATTGGTATACAAATTTAAGGTCAATTTTGTTACTATGTATATATATTAGTCAGGTGAAATCTCAAAAGGTTTTGTGCCTATATTGGGAAGAAAAAGTCACTACTAATGAGTGTTGAAAAAGAAAAAAAATCAATCCGCAGGGATTAGCACCTGGATTCAACATCTAACACCAAGTGGCCTGCCCTAAAACATATACAAAGTGCAACACTAAATGGTACAGGAAAAAAAATATTATTAAACTATCAATATATGTATAAATGTCACAGTATAGATGTGCCTAAAAAGAATAACTATTCAATAAGTGGTAATTATTAGTTGCTATCTAGAAATGAATTAATCCAGTTATCATATTTAATAGATTGGAAAAATAGAGTTTAAGATTTCTTAATTTTTTTTCTTTTGATTGATATAATTAATTTTAAAACAATGCTGATGACCGAGAACTTTCTTGGCGGAATTAGATAAATATATACACCTATATGCATGTTAAACTACATATAACCATATGAATGAATACATATGCCACAATCCATAGAACATACTACATACACAAGGCAACAACACACACATAGCCCTCTACTATCACACAAATTTAAAGGAAAATTGTGTGGACAACTGACTAAAGATTTTCTGTAGATGGGTTCAATACAGTATTGCTCTATGGTTTAATTCTAAGGATAATTTTATATGAAACAAAATATTTGTTTTTTATGATCTAGTGATGATATTTTCATTAGTGTCAATAATAAGAATTTTTGAAACTGGCATATTATGAGTGATGTAAATATGGTAAAAGTGTTCATTTAAGAATGTTACATAAGAGATTAACAATGTATCTTTAAGAATTACTTTTCCTATTAGAAAATGTGCAGAATAGCATAGTTTGCAAAGTTGTAAATTTACCCATTATTAATGCTGAGACTATGACAACTTTTGAATATGAAGATAAATAACCATAACTGCTGGGACATTAATATGCATCAAACATTCCAACAATGCTTCTAGCTAAAACATGATTAATCTTACACATACGGATGATGTTTAAAGCAGAAGCATTATTGAAATTAATCTTGTCTTGTGGGATAATACTGTGGATGCTGCTGTGTTTCAGATTTTGCAACATATTCTGTACCTTTACTATGCATAATTTAAAAGTATTTTTATATACTAGTCACATTTCTGAACCAAAGATTATATTTTTTATTATACTTGGCTGTGTAAATATTCATGTGAATTAAAGGATTATATGACAGACTAAATAATGGTATTGTATATAAAAACAACTTGTTATATTTTCATTCTGGATGTAGAAATTTTGGTAATGGAAAAGGTACCTGGTGAACTCAGAGCTTCAAAACATAAAGTAAATACACATATACTTTTACAAGAAAATTTATGAATACAAACTCTCTTTTATTTACTTGTAATTTTTGGCTTATGAAATTATTATTGTGCATACTACAAAAAAATCAAATACATAAAATTGGCAATAAACATGTTTTCTCTAATAAAGCACTGATTTCTCAGATGGTTAAACTATAAAAGATGTTTTCAATAATTTTTAGATGAATGCTTCATGTATTATTCGCTTTTAGATAAAATTTAAAAGCATCCAAATATGTATTTGTATATCTTTATTCATAAGTAAATATGTCCTCAGTTCTTTTGTGTTTTTGTAATATTCTAACAAAAATAATTTAAACAAAAAATGAGAGAATATTAATATTGGTGCAATGGATTTATTGTATAAAAATCTTTCAGTTAGCCAAGTCAAAAGAGAAACAAATTAATAGGAATTTGTTTAACAATATACTTTTTTGAGATAAGACAAAGATTAGAAGGAAATAATGTTACATTACATATTTTATAATGAATAATTTGGAAATATTGTGTTTTATATACCATGTGTGAAAACAGTTACAATAATATTGAAAAAATGAAAAATACACATAACATATATCCTATACATACACATATATATAAGAACATAAACATATGAAGTACAGAGTGACATTAAATTGGTAAACTTTATCTTTAACAAATGGTGGTGGCAAAAATGGTTGTCAAAATGTAGAAGATGGGAAATAGATCCATATTTATGACCTTGCACAAAACTCAAGTCCAAATGGATCAAGGACCTCAACATAAATCCAGTTAAATTTGATAGAAAAGAAAGTGGGAATTAGCCTTGAACACATTAGCACAGCGGACTACTTCCTAAAAATAACACTAGTACCACAGACTCTAAGAGTGACAATCAATAAATGAGACCTTCTGAAACTGAAAAGCTTATGTAAGGAAAAGGACATGGTAAAAAAAGACAAAACAACACCCTGCAGAATAGGAGAAGATCTTTACCAACCCAACATCTGGCAGAGGGTTGAACTCCAAAATATATAAAAAAACTCAAGAAACTAGACATCAAAATACAAAATAATGCAATTAAAAATAGGGTACACAGCTAAAAACAGATAGTTCTTAGCATAAGACTCTGAAATGGTCAAAAGACATTTAAGGAGTTGCTCAGCATCTTTAATCACCCGTCACATGCAAATCAAAACAACTGTGTGATATCATCTTATACCTGTCAGAAAGGCTAAGATCAAAAGTACTGAGAACAGTTTTTGTTGGAGAGGATGTGGGGTCAGGAGAACACTCCTTCACTACCGATGGGAGTGCAAACATGTAGAGCCACATTTCAATCATCTCTAATTTTGCTCTGCGTAGTCATCCTTTGATCCACTAGAATCTTTTAAAAGAATTGGTCAATTTATTGTCCTATTGTGTGCCTCTCCTAGTATGCTTTACATATGGAATCTTCTGTTTTGCATTATGTTTGTCTTTTCTTATATCTTTCCTTGATTTTATATCTTATTATTTAATACTTAATAATTTTGTATCTATGTACTACAATTTATTTGACCAAACTGTCATCCAAAAAATCTGTTGCTTTTAAATTTATGAAACTATTATTAAATTGGAAGAATTTGCATAGGAATATAAGTTTTTTATTTGGGCAAATACAAAAGTTATAACTGCTTAATTATATGATAAAATACCACATAAGTTTATAGGGAAAAAGACCAAACTGTCTTCTAAATTGACTGAGCTATATTGCAATCAGTGGAATCAAGGACAGGAATTTCTTTTGCTATACACCTTTGGTAACATTGAGTATTATCATTGTTTCCAATGTAGTCACTCTGCCAGATGTGCAGTAGTACCTCACTTCTGTTTGAATATTTTCAATTTCTCAGTGACATATTAAATTTAGCATATTTTTGCATGTTTATTTATAGTGTTTATCTTGTTAATAAGGTATCTGCTGAGACATTTTGCCTGTTTTAAAACAACTCTTTCTGTTGGATTTTAAAGTTCTTTATATATTTGAATGAGTCCTTTGCAGTCTTACCACAAATATTCTCTTAGACAGCAGCTTATCTTTTCAACGCTTCTTTTTTTACATCAGAAGTGTAAAATTTTAATAATGTTTAGGTTTTAAACAGTTTGGTATGTGGATGATGGTCTTTGTGGTGCTACATTAAAAAAAATTCAACACATTCAAGGACACTTCGATTTTGTTCTGTGTGTTACAGAAGTATGTATCTTTGTATTTTATCTTTCACTGACAATGGAAACTGTTGACAAACTGTAAGTGAATATTCATTGAGATTGCTTGCTAAGGGCTTAGATTTGGTCTAATCTTTGGGACTAATGGTTGAAATAGATCTTTGCAATGCTAAGAAAAGTTATGTGAGTTCTCTAATAGAAGCTCTGAAACATGTTCTAACTTAAAAGATGTTTCTTGAATTCTGTTCACCTTAGGATTCAAAACTGACTGCAGAAATAAAGGGAAACAAAATAAAATGAAATGAAAAGAAACAAATGTATAACATTTCTACTTAACTAAAGAAAATGACTAAATTAGACCAGTATTTTCTTAAAACTGTACAATGTGCACAGTTTTAGCAAATAGTTATAAGACAATAATACATGGTAACTAACCCAAAAGCCAAGTGGAAAAGAGGTGACCTTTATTTTATAGACCACAATTTTCTCTCCATAACTTAAGGAAGTATCTCATATAATTTATTATCATCCTGCAAAACTTATCACTCTATTATTCCTTTAAATGTTTTTTAAAGCTATAAAAAACTTGGTAAAAATAAAGTTTTAATAAAAATCTGTTTTAAAAAATGTCAGATATTTTAAACAGACTTCCATTCCTTGATTAAATATTTATAAAGTTACAGTTTGAATTCTTTGTTGTTCTGTAGTTAAGAAATTGTCTTAAATTTAAATATATATATAAACAAGCATTGTTAAATGTATTATAAAAATAAATACAGGGAAAAGCACAGTCATTGATTACAGAGATGTTACTCAAGCAGCAATGGGAATTAGAGTAACTTAACAATATTCTAGAGTAACACAGTGACAGAGACCTTACATCATTACTTCAAAGCCCTGAGCCAATGCTAAGTCCTGAAAATAGAAAGCAAGCAAGGAAGCAAGAAAGGAAGAAAAAAGGAAAGAAGGGAGAGAGGGAGGGAGGGACAAAGGAAGGGAGGCAGAAAGGGAGGGAGAAAGGGAGAGAGGGAGGGAGGAAGAAAAAAGAAAGAAAAAAGGAAGAAAAAGGGAAAGAAAGGAAGGAAGGAAAGAGGGAAGGAAAGAAGAAAGGAAAAAGGAAGGAAGGAAGGAAGGAAGGAAAGAGGGAGGGAAGGAAGGAAAGAAAGAAGCTAGAAAACTATGACTTAAGCAAAATCATGCCATGCTAAATAATTTCTTTTTTTTCATATTCTTTTATTTTTCATTCAAAAAAATTTACACTTCCTCCCCTTTTCCGGGTCCTCTCCCGCTCCCCCACTAACCCTCCTCCCTCCCCCTGCTTCCTTAAAAGAGGGCAGGCCCTCCCCCCTCCATCCTGGGTTAGGAAGGTGTGCATCCATATAGACTAGATTCCCAAAAAGCTAATACATGCAGAAGAGATAGGTCCCAGTTCCATTATCAATGGCGTCTCAGTCAGCCCCCATTGACAGCCACATTCAGAGATTCCGGTTTGATCACATGCTCATTCAGTCCTGGTCCAGCTGGATTTGGTGAGCTCCCATTAGATCAGGCACACTGTCTCGGTTGGTGGACCAGCCTCTCTCGGTCCCGATTTCCTTGCTCATCTTCTCCCACCTTCTGCTCTTCGAAATGTTTAAAAGAAGTGGGATGACATTAAATAATGCATTTTGGCTTTTTTCTTAAAAAAAAATATTTTGAATCATGACTTGAGACTTAAAGTGCTTTCACAACTAAGTAAAAGAAAAAGATAAACAAAACAATACATATTATCTTACTTTCTAAAAAAGGACTCCTGTCATCTCTAGAAGAGGTGGAGCCTGGAAAATTGGTGCCAATAAATGAGGCAGACTAATGCGTAGCAAAATTTATGAGAGCACAAATTTATATTTTGAGGGTTAAGAAGAGTCACATGAGTAAAGTGTTCAATCACAAGGACAAAGCACATGGCAAAACGTGGTTTTCCATAGGGGCATTTAAACATTTAATTGAATCTGCTCTACCTGGGAGGAACACAAATACACACTGCAAGAACTACTCTGTGTTTGGAAAAACAAGACAGTACTTGTTTCCTTGGAGTAATTTTCACAAGCAATCAGATTTCTCCTCACATTAATCCTTACCTGGACCATGTTTGACAGAACCCAATAATTCAAGAATTATTATCTAGGAATTCTCAGGGGAGACTACAAGAAATTGAGAAGCCCTCACAATTTTAAAGAAACAGTTGATGAAATAAATTCCATAGAATGAGTAAAACTTTTCTAGTTATGCATCTTATGCATCTGAGAGTGGATTAATATCTAGATTATATAAAGAACATATTTTTATAGGTAATATAAAGAAATTTAAATACACCCAAAGAACTATAAGCCACATAATAGTTTTTTACATAATTAAATCAATGATTCTTATTTCTTGAGTGTTCTTTATAATACAAATATGGATTATTTTGGCTTTGTTGTAAATAATGTACTATCGAAAACACTTAGAGTATACTAAACATGCATTAAATATAATTTTATTTGTATAATACAATATATTAAAAATCTATCATTCATGTAAAGACTTGTACTTAGAGAACTGACAGTAATATGAGCAATCTAATTATCACAGTGTTGCATTAAAAACAAGGTTTTCATTGATAATAGCAAAATATATTAATAAGTCTACTAGTTTGAGTTATAATGAAGAAAATTGGAGTTGAGATTTAATGTAAAATGTATTGCTTTGGTGTGGTAGATATATGATAAACCCATGGAAACAAGGTGAATATGAAATAAGCATAGTCTAATAAAAATACACTGAGACAAAAAGACACCAGATTATGAGGGATTAAACATTACAAGATATGGTTTTACAGGTGACTTCTAACTTATATATCTGACCTTAACATTTAAGGTTTATTTCATTTTAAATATAACATTTTAGTTTATTTCATCTGGAGGCACAGAAGTAATAGATAAACAAAGATTAAAATGTTAGAAATGAAAATAAAATCTCTTATACAGTTTTACAATCATTTTTCTATGAATTATTAGGATGAAAGTTAATTCATGACTGCACAAAATAACTGCATTGTAACATTTTATGAGACAACTTCTTCTGAATCCTATCCTGCTAAAAACTGTCATTACTTTGCAGTAAAATACCTTAAACATCATAGTTTTACAATAATGCCATGATAGCACAACTTGTTAAGTTGTGACCCCATTTCCTATATAATCTATTTCATCATATAATTCTACTTTTGTAAGATGTAGTTAATACTTTGAATGATCACTTCTGTTTTGAAGATGAAAATCTTATCAGTGTTTCAAAATTCTCAGCTTAAAAGACTATATATATTCATGGTTTATGTTTCTTCTGTATATTTTCATGGTATATTGAAATTACTATGGTTGGTAGGTCATAAGCTAGAGAATGGTAAATGAACATATTATCAAACTGTCTTCTCCATATAAACAGAGATTAGTACTCTCACCTCCCATAAGAGAAGTGTCTTTGTGCATTTGACGGCAGTTAATGTGGAGACTCACAACTTGTCAAAGTGATTGTGGAGTGATAAGCCCCAAACCTATGATACATCTCTTAAGCCGGGATCAAAAACTTCATAGAAGAGGAGACAGATAGATTGTAAAGATCAAAACTTGAGAATATAATTGCACATGATTGGAATCTCATTACCAATCAGACTCTTCTTTTTTCAGGAATGTTCATTCTGTAAGTTTCCCATTGCTTTTAGAAAAGTGAATTATAACTATCTGAATAGAGAGCTACTAGGGTGTGTGGTTATTTCAATGCTCCCACTGTGATGTGGTTTTACCTTTTTACATGTTAATTAATTTGTTCATTTTTAAATTTTATTTAATCTTTGCTTCTTTATTCTAGAGAAACTTGAGAGGGCAAAAGAAGAATTTCACTTTGACTTACAATTGAAAATATTAAAATTGTTTTGGGACTTAACATTTTATACTCTAGACATTGATTACATCCCCCATCTGTGATATGACCATACATCTATGAAGAAAGACGCCTTTACAGGCACTTGTGTATTTAATTTTTCTTTCTGTCTCCACACAGTTGCTCTTTAGCTGAACACATAATTTTTAGCTTCAGAATTTTGCTGTTCTATTTTCATTTGTTCTGTCAATATCATCAAACATATTTCACAGAAAAAAGTTAGGCCAACATATATATATTATATATATATATTTTTATTAATATACATATTAATAAAAAAGCTTAGAAAAATTATGGCAGATTTTTAAATTAATGTGGGGTTTAAAAATGCACATGTACTTTATTATAAACTGTTAATTTCATAAATGTTACTTCCAAAATTTCATTACTCATTTTTTTTCTCAGTTTACATGTATCACCTATTATCACTACCACTTGCTGTGGTTGCAGATGCCAAGAGTTTTGTTTAGCACTTAGAAAGGAGATCTCACAGCCAACTGTAATAAATTCCAGGAGATTTTATGCTATGTCATAGCCTCTACTGGTACCAGGCAAACATATGGTGCTCTTACATTCATGTAGGCAAAACACTCACACATATAACATAAATATATCTCTGAGAAAATACCAACTAAAATCCATGTATTTACTTGGAAGTTCTACTTATACTCTCAAAACTGTGTAAAAGCATGAGCTTCAGTGTTTTTATATTGACTGCGTCTTAATAATGTAAATGAAAAGTAATACTATACAGTAAAATTGAAAGTGAGCTTTGAATTGTAGACCTATCTGGAACATACATACTATTCCTAGTTTACATTTATCTTTTGCACAGTTCTCTTTAGGACTCAGTGCCTAGAACCTTCATTCTCTTTATGTCACCTCAACATATGAGGTGGAAAATTTCTAGTGTAAAGTGCAGGGGTCAGCAAAGGAATCTCATTGTGGTGAAATGCTCTGTTGCCTCTGTCTGGCATTTATTCAGATTCTGCACATCACTCTGATTTGAATATATTATTTATTCACATTCTGATTTGAATATATTATTTATTCTTGATTTCATGTTCAAATCTCTGTTTTAATTTTGTTCTATTTCATTTTGTTTTGTTTGGAGTTCTTTATAACCCTTAAATCTATTATGAAAATTTGCTGTTTTCTATCATGTTTTGAGATAAGAGATGCATGTTTAAGAGGTACATATGCAAATGTTTTCCAATGTAAACATTAGAATTTGAGCTTGCAAAGCTTCTGGGGACCTGGGCAGCAATGCTAGGTGGCAGTTGACTGTCAGAAGCAATATTAACAGCCTCAGGCCATGTTGAAAAAAGAAGACACAGGTTTCAAAGTAAAATGAATCAGGGACTTCAACCAAGTGTTATTTTTCTTCTCTGTTTTAAGTGTCTTTTTATTGACAGTATGATTTCCCTGAGGCAGTTCTATAAAACAACATGACCTTTAAGTAATTGAGAGCCTATCTTATAATTAGGAGTCATTGAATTCCTATTCTTGCTTTTAAATATTAAGAACATTGTAAAAACATCCACTCTAGTAGTTGTATCTTTGTTGTACTGAGAGTTTCTTTGTTGAGAAGAAGTGCAAAACATTTTTTCTCAACTTAGGCCTCAGGAAAACACCAATGATGGTTAGCTGTATCATAATTTTCTTTCTTTACTTTTATGCCAGTGTAATGAATGGCCTTTTATTTTAAAGATACAAACCTAAATTAAATATCAACATTTAAATAGCTGGTCATAGTATTCATTTTCAACCACACATTTTGTGTAATTACAAGTAAGCTAATTTGAATATGAATTTGCTGGTTATTTTAGAACTAAAAAAAAATGTGATTTTTACAGTTTTGCCAAGAGATGAAACATTCAACCATTGATATTTTGAATGGTTTTCAGATCCCGGATACTAACTTTGTGAGTCAAATTTTAAAAAAAATGCTTGTTATTAACACTGAAGTCCTTTGTAGGATTTTTCCTATGCTTCATTTTTGAGTTGCTACATAAATACCAATGTGCTTCTTGGGGGATTCATTGTTAATATAGTAATAAAATGGTGTAGGAGGTCCTTCTGCATTTGTGTTGCTTTCATTGGTTAAATAAAGAAACTGCCTAGGCCTTTTGATAGGGCAGGACTTAGATAGGAGGGGAAAAGAGAACTGAATGCTGGGAAGACAGAGAGCGAGCCGCCACCATGAAGCTGCCAGGTCAGACACACTGAATCTTTCCTGGTAAGCCACGACCTTGTGATGACATACAGATTATTAGAAATGGGTTGAATCAAGATGTGAAAGTTAGCCAATAAGAGGCTAGAAATAATGGGCCAGGCAGTAATTTAATAAATACAGTTTCTGTGTAATTATTTTGGGAGTTAAGCTAGCCAGGTGCTGGGAACACGGCCCGCTCCTTCATACAACAATAAAAGAAAAAGAATATTTCCTATGAGTACTCTTGAAGTTCTAATGAGACAAGGTATTATGCATTTGTTTTGCATTAGTTATTATGTTTTGCATTTTTATGCAGGTTTCTGTACATAGCTGACGATAAAATGGAATTTATTCAATTGACATAATAGGACTCACTATCACTATTTTTGTTCTAGACTTTTGAGTGATGTGTAGAATCTGAATAAATGCCAGACAGTGGCAACAGAGCATTTCAGAACAATGAACTTCCTTTGCTTACTCCTGCACTTTACAGTAAAAATTTACTGCCTCATATGTTGAGGTGACATAAAGAGAATGCAGATTCTAGGCACTGAGTCCTAAAGAGAACTGTGCTAAAAATAAATGTAAGCTAGGAATAGTATGTATGTTCCAGATAGGTCTACAGTTTGAAGAATTATTCATTCTTCAAGAATCAATTCTGAAATCACATTTTATAATGATTGTTCACATAATGATGGAATCAAGTATGGGACATTCTTTTTTTTTCTTTTACTTATGTCTTTAATCAGTAAATCTTTGAGAATTTCATACATTGCAATTTGATCTTATTCACCCATTTGCTACCTGCCAAGACTCATATCGCTCTCATACTATATATATTTCTTGCATATTATATTTTTTAAACCACAAGTACAGTTTGAGATTCCCTTTTAATCTTTTTTTTTTTAAATTTAATAATTTTTTTATATTTAGCTCTTTTTTTCCATACATTGTTTTGTTTTATTTTTTCCATTCAAGAACATAATTAAAGAAATAAAATTTTTACCTTTCTTCCCCTTCTCCCGGTCCCCTCCCACTACCCCCCCACCCCTCCTCCCTCCCCCTTCTTCCTTGAAAGAGGGCATGGTGCCCTGCCCTGTTGGAAGTCCAAGGCCCACCCCCATCCCTCCCAGCC